>WSZQ02054801.1:0-26436 GCA_019419845.2 Weissflogia rhopalogaster
GGCTAAACTATGTACCAGTACTGTTAAGATCAGCCGTTAATATAATGCCACAATGTAAAACAGGAGCAGATTTTTTTAACATGGAGCTGCCAAAAATTGTCTTTAAGAAAAGTAAGGCGCAGTCATAAACAGTTTGCAAAC
This sequence comes from Weissflogia rhopalogaster, assembly GCA_019419845.2. Lineage (NCBI taxonomy): Eukaryota > Metazoa > Arthropoda > Insecta > Coleoptera > Staphylinidae > Weissflogia > Weissflogia rhopalogaster. The sequence continues at coordinate 142 of WSZQ02054801.1, forward strand.
CTCCGCTTTATGCATAACTATCACGTGCCCTTACTACGCTGTCAGTTACCGTATATGAGCGGTCAAGAGAAATATTATACGTAAACACTATATGGTCCTTCAATTCGTATATAAAGAGGGCACAATATCGAAGTTCTACATGTATTCCAAAAAAAGTATAAAGTAAAGTATTCAAGCTACAATACAACATTATGTATTACAAGCTATTTCTGGCAATTGTTCCAATTTTAGACATTGCTAGTGGCCAAATGTTTAGTTTAGGCCATTGCAATAAAAATCTGCAAACAGTAGTTGATTTTAATTTAACTAAGGTAACGCTGTTAGATAATAATTAACTATTTAGATTTAAGAACTGTTCGCAATAGTTTGTTGGTGATTGGTATGTCGTAAGAAGGTCTTATAACCATTTCGAAGATGGGACCAAATGTTATCATTCTAGAGTAAATTTAGGTGATTCGACTGAATTTTGTGGAATAAATTCTCTGGTAACGTAAGTAGTACATGTCCTATATCATTTATGAGTTATGTATGATAAAAATTAAAGGAAAATTGATGGTAAAAAGATGACGATAAATTACAAAATTAACGCTGAAGATTTAAACAGAGGAAAACTCAACTTTTCGCCTGGCTTTATTTTGGGTGCGATATAATTTGTTGTTGTTATACTTATCTTTTTGATTTGTTCTAATTATAGACATCCAGCCATCATGGGTATTGTCTACCGATTATAATAACTTCGCTGCTATGTATAGCTGTTTAAATTCCTATGATGGAAAACTTGAAACCGCCTGGATTATGACCAGGTCTAAAACTCCAAGGGATGAGATTATTGATAAAGGTGTACAGGTTTATAAAAAATTAGGAATTCAATTGATGATGGAGGAGGAGTTGCAGGATTGTGAGTAAATTTTACAAAGATGAATGATGTAATTCTGTGTACAACGATATTGTAAAAGCAAGTTGTATTATGTTGTCATAAAATGAAAACATATAATATAAATTAGAATTTATTGGCAAGTACTTCTGCGCTTATATCCCTTCACCCCCTGACCGAAACCGATAACCAACGGTGAATTTACATTTTTATAATACTCACTGCTGTAACTCAGTGTTGTAATTTTAAGAACTTACATTTGCAATCGACGGAGAAGATCCTGAGTCATGCCAAGAAAGATAGAGGAATTATTTTATTTGGGTGGTGCCGTGTAAGAGTTACCCTGAAAGAGGCTGCAACCCGCTGCGCACGGTGCTTAGGCTTCGGCCACCATACGAAGGAGTGCAAAGGAGAAAACAGAACAGCAAGGGAGAAACGAAGACAAACGAGGGAGGGAATTGGCAAACCTCATGGAGAGACACCTCATGGTATCTCTTGACGATGGTCCAGAACCTGCATTTAAGCGTGGTGCGCAAAAATCGCGAATAGATGCAACGTATGCAGATCTACAAACAGCCTCCAAACTTGACCACTGGGAGGTGTTAACAGAGGAGAGTGACAGTGACCACAAGTAAATCGGCTTCGAACTGAGGGATTAACCTAGACTTGCCTGCAGAAATATTAACTTGACTTCAAAGGCCTGAACAAGGAAGCTTTTGTGAAGAAAATATGCCAAATCAGCGTTTCAGGGACTGCGAACCAAATGGCTTCTGATTTAACGAATAGCTTCTTATCAGCTGCACAAATCTATATAAGGCAACATAAGAATAGTCGAAGGGAAGTTTATTGGTGGTATGCCGAAGTCGCAGCAAAAAGGGCGGCAGTCATTCGTATCAGGCGTAAGTTAACCAGGGCGTTATCGTCTGGTCACCATAACTCAATTCTCCTCCATGAATTAAAGCAAGCAAGAAAAGATTATAGAGCAGTCATAGAGGTCAGTAAAAAATCAAGTTGTGCGAAGATCTTAACAACGACCCATACGGGCAAGCCTACCAGATTGCGGTGAAACGAATGCAACACCTATTTCATACTGGTACACCACTTAGAGATAGAGTAAATGACCACACAACATTTGAACAAACGGACGAAGTAAGTATCGATGAACTCCTTCAGGTAGTAGCACGGTCGCCCCGGCGTAAGGCAACATGGCCAGACAACCTCCCAAACGAGTACGTAAAACTGGCTGCCGGAACAATACCGGAACAATGGGTAAATGTCTTCAATGCATGCCTAAAAAAGGGTATGTTTCCCGCCGAGTGGAAGATAGGAAAACTATTATTACTTCCTAACCCGAGAAAGAAAAGGAATTCACCATTATCCTATCTACCAATATTCCTTTTAAATGGAACGTCAAAAACCTTTGAGCGGCTGCTAGTGAATAGACTGAAACCAAACCTGAAGTCATCAGGAGGATTGAATCCTCACCAGTTCTGTTATCAAAAAGTAAAATCGACCGTGAATGCGATACGCCTTGTCAAGAAGTTTTGATCTATTGTGCATGAACCAATACTATAGGTCAATAACGGAGATCACCTTAGAAAAGGCTAGAATCTCCTTTCTCTTTGAATTCAGCAAGGCTTAGCTGCTCGCTGCCTAGCAAAGAAAGTCTTTCCGGTGCTAGGGATGCACAAGTGTAGAGTAGGTGCTAGGTTGTTTCAACCTTCGTCTGCAACTTGTGAGGTCGCCTTTGTCAATATTAGCTAGGTGCAGCGACTTTACATTTTACATGTTTCCCTGAAGTTAGTGAAAAAGAAGAAGAAGAATTATAATGACATCATCAGGACAGCACACGATTTTTATTAATGTGTATTCTAGTTTATACCCGTCAGAACTACTTTTATTTAACAGTCTCCTAAATAGTTTTAATGTCTTTTGTATTGACTGCAGAGCCTGAGAAGTTCATATGTCCGCGAGACACTGTGAAGTTTTTGAAATTTATGGACAAGGCGTTTCGCAGTGTTAATGGGAATAAATACCCATCGACCAGAAAACCCCTCCGATACGGCGTCACGTCAACATCTCTGAGAACATCTTTGAGAACGATGTAAAAACATACATTAAAAAACGCATAGAAGCCTCAAGATATTGTGTGTTGCACCACATAAAGACGCTAGTACTCCCAAGAATTTGTTGGGTGGTTGAAGAACAGCGCGCTCTATATCTCTTGAGCTCTTGAGGCACTTCAGAACTCGACTGAACGCTACATAGAGAAGGTGCGCATTCCGAGGATGATGTGTGATGGGAGTCGATGGGCAAGGCTGGTCGTTCACGGGTTCTGCGATGCAAGTGAAGCGTACGGCGTATGTAATTATGTTGTAGATAAAAGGCAGGAAGCTCGTAGCTGATGTGTTCGAAGACGAGAGTGGCACCAAAGAAGACGCTTACGATTCCGCGCCTGGTGCGGCGGTCCTGCTGGTGCCACTTCTCAACTCCATGAAGGCAGCGTTGAAGGACAAGGTACTAGAAGCTAGGTGCTGGTCGGACTCCATGGTAGCGTTGGCGTGGATCGCAGGTGAACCAGCGAAGTGGATCACATTCGTCTCGCACAGGGTAGGTGAGGTCCAGGCATGCACGGTACGGTGTACGTGGACGCATGTTACATCGCAGGATAGTCCTGCCGATATTGTGTGGCGAGGGGCAACAGTGAACGAACTTTTGGACTGCGTGTTGTGGTGGCACGGACCAAGCTGAGAAGTTAATAGACAGTTCGGAGGAGGAGATGAGGCGGACGGCGGTGGTGAGTATAGCGCGCGTGGTGGAAAATGGTTTCATGGACGAATTGGTGGGTAGATTTTCCTCACATGGCACGTTGGTGCGCGTAGTGGGTTGGGTGTTGCGATTTGGAAGGAGTACTAGCGGGGTCGATGAACGTGTTGAAGGGCGGTTAACTTTGGAAAAGTTGCAGCGCGCGGAACTTTGTATCGCTAGAGCAGTGCAAAGTGGTGTGTTCAGCGGGTTGCGGGAGGAGCTGGTACACAACCGTAAGGTGAGCGCACGGTGATCGGCGTTAACTTCATTCCTGGAGGACGACATCGTGAAGGTCGGAGGCACACGAATGCGGGGCTGTTGGAGAGGTGGCCGGTACTCTTACCGAGCGTGTTCGTGTGCATGTCCACCAAGGCCGTGCATCTCGAGCTCGTCAACGGAGGCATTCATGTCATGTCTAAATCGTCTGATTGCACGCAGAGGAATGCCGACGAAGATCTACAGTGACAACGGCAGAAACTTCTTGGGAGCATCGAGAGAGCTGCAGACTCGCCAAGATGGAAGATATACAAGGATGGGCTTCGGGGCACAGTATAGCGTGGAGTTTTATTCCACCATACGCGCCCCAATTTGGTGATTTGTGGGAGGCGGCGTCGGCGGTTAATTCCGCTGCTTGTGAAAGTGGTCGGAAACGCTTACCTCACATTCGAAGAGGTGGCATCGCTATTGACAAGTGAGGAAGGTATTTTAAACTCCAGGCCCTTAGTGCCAATGTCAAACGACCCGAATGATTTGGAGCCGTTGACACCGGGGCACTTCCTGGTGAGCAGATATTTATGCCTCCAGAAAGGCATCGAAAATGGAGGGGAATGCCGTCTGGACGTGAACGTTCTTTTCTTCACTTTGTTTGTCCCTGCGAACATGTAAGAGTCACGTGCTCACGGGGACGATTTTATTGTTTTGTCTGGATCATTAGGTTGGATTTTGGTCGGTCTTTATAAGTTTCCTGTGCGATCTTTGTATGGGAACTGAGGTCAGTGATCGCCACAATTCTACCCCGTCAGCTTATTAAGAAAGGACCCCTAATTGTTACATAACTTAATGACATCTTGAATGGTAGACCACTCACGTCGTCGATAGACAGAAGGTCTTTCCCAATGAGGTTGTTCGAGCAGATTATTTGTTTTGATATCTCTGCACAATCGTTACAAAGTCAATATAACTCAGATCTCCTTTCCCATCTTCCATAGATGTTACCTTTGGGCACAGTTCCTTTTGAGCCCAGCGAATTATTTCTGTTTGTTCGGTGTAACTTCGAGATCCTTTGGGTTATGAAAGAATTTCTAGAAGGATTTTCCCAGTCTCAAAGTCTTCCTTGACGTCCATAGAAGGATTTAGTAGACTTTGTAACATCTTCAGTAGTGCCTGAATACCTGTCCAAATATACTTCTCAGAGGCGTATTCGCAGATATTCCCAGACGCGCACACGTCACATAGTAAATACCTCCAAATGAATTTGATCATTTTGAACAAATATTTCCTTAAATTTTTAATGTATTCAATATCATGAAATACATTAAACATTATTTATTTTATTAACTCCGCTGACATTTTTATGTATATAGATTCACAGTTTATAAAAATGAAATCATCAAATATAATCTTGTCTAGGCAAATACAAATATTAATCGGACTAAAAACATCTTACACAATCCGAACAATTTTATAGCCATGCTCATGTTATAAATACTGAGTGAAATCACTTAAATTATTGTAAATTTAGTTCAAGGACAATGAAGTACTTCACCAGTTTCGTGATTTTGGTCTTTTTGGGCTTTGCTAGCCCACAAACTTTTAATGGTGGTAGATGTAATCCTCACATAAGAACAATGAATCACTTTGACGAAAATAAGGTATGATAAACACTGTTTCGTAATAAAATTTACTCACGAGGAGTATGCCTCCAAAGTTTGCAGGACGATGGTATGGTATCCAGAAATCACAAAGCGTTGCTCAGGATGACACAAAATGCAATATTTATCCGTTTGAACTACGTCCCCGTGAGGATTACAGATTTCTTGTTCCAAGTACTTATATCTAGTAAGCCTTTTCATACAAATTTTAAGTAAGCAATATTTCAATTATATTTGAATATTATAGTACCGGGAATGGTGAGATTCATCAATCGCTTTTGTACCATGTGGGTCCTGAACATTTATATACTGGTAAACTTTGGTTTACACCTGGTTTCATAGCAGGTAGGTAGGTATATCACATCGCTCTCCTCTTCCTTCTTACATTTACCAACGTGGTGATTGACGCCAACCCCTTCCCTGTCTCTTCCAACCACACCTCTACTCGCTTTCCTCCCCTGCCTTCCATCAAAGCCCATTCCACCTTCACCACAACACATTCCCCTGCCAGGTGTTCCCAGGTTTCTAAGCCTTTCCCATATAACACACGCCAGGTGTACTCCGGCCCCATCCATCCCTTACGCACTCTCTCCTTCGATCCACATCTCGCCCTTCTCAGAATCACTCTCCATCCGGGACATGTTCTTGTCTCCGAAGTACCATGGTCTTCGCCCGATCATCTGGACCGTTTGAAATATCGGGTTATATGTGCTGCTGCCAATTCTACTTTGCCTCTCCTGTTCTTCCCTTCCTATTCTCCTCACGAGTTCTTCCACAGAGCCCCTCTCCGTCCATATAACCCGGATCGCCACATCGGAAAGCCCCACCGCTTCGTATGCGCTCCTTCTCCGAACCGCCCACATACTAGACCTTCCGCTCACGCACCACTGCCACACATTTTTCACAAGCCTTTCATTCTCCATTCGACCCATATTTCTCTTCATACCTCGTCACTATCGCAAATGTCTCCCACTTGATACTGACCTTCCCCGATTCCTGCAGAACCACATACTCCGGAGTTGACCGGACAGAAGAATTAGTATTGTTAAGTTATTGAAATTGATATTATTATTAGATAAACAGTCGTTTTGGGTTTTGGAAACTGATTACCAGGAATATGCTGTTATGTATACATGTCTTGACTCGTACAATGGGAAACTGGAATATGTCTGGTTCCATTCGAAGAATCCAAGGCCGAAGAAGGCAACTTTTACCAAGGTGCAAAAGATTCTATGTAGCAGAAACATAAACGTTCCTTTGTTTACTGAAAATGAAGGTTGTTAAATATAATAAACCTTATTTGATTGGACAAAATTTATTTATTTGGTGGTTTATATTTGACTTTACAAGTAGACATAAATTTATCATAAACAGAAACACGTTAACAATTAATTTGAAATATTTTAGAATTATGTTGTAGTTAGGTGTTCCTTTAGTCGTTCACAGTTAGCTGAATTATCAGTTCATCATAACATACATCACGTGGATAGCAGTTTCCTCTTTCTGCCTTCATGCTCAGGAATTTGCATAGTTTGTCTTGCAGATGAACCTACATGGGATTGTGTCCTCAGTGCACCTCAGAAGTAATTCGTATGTCTTTCTTTATCAAAACTACGGAGCTACGAACAAAAGATTCTGGTTTACAAGTACTCAATGAGTAGCTTGCACTCCCTGGATGTTTTTCCAGAAGGATTGTTTCTCATTTTTTGATGACCATGGCGATTCTGCTGCAATTTCGGGATTTTTGAATGGGGTTTTCATACTTATTTGAGGAATTTGTTGATGATCGAATTCTTACAGTCCCAGGTATTACGGGATATAGACATGCTGCCTTTATCGTTATAATAGCCGCTTGATAATCCGTATAGATACGAATCGGAGCCTCTTGAGATCACATTTGCCTAGTGCAAACATGTTTCTGCCTATGTCTACCTATGGTTATAGCGATGAAATCGAAGGCACAGGGACTCAATGCCTTGGATTTTATAAACCAATACCCGTGCCCCTGGATATTTCTGCTGAATCAGTGTATCAAGGCCTCATGACGATACTAGTCATATGTTCAGACTTACTTAAACCACTGGTTTAAGTATCTACGAGTCGTACTTTTCTTCTTCAATTGCATGTTCATATCTATGAGGCACTGTGCTGATACGTCCCTTCCTGACTTTAGCGTCCATAGGCTTTTCCATAATGTTTACCCATGACTCACATTGTTCATATGTCTCTTTTGGTCTCTTTCTTCTTCAATATACAAGAGTAAATACGTTTGGGCAGACTAGAATGTAAATACTACTGTTTCATGCTGGTCTCCCATCGACTTTACTTAACGCTATGATGACAACGCTATGATTGTTTCTAAGTTTTTCATTCCAGGCAAGGATCGCGATTGCGTTATCTACCACAACCACATGTGTTCTCTACCACAAGATCATTTACGCAATGTTGTTATGGGTTTTCACCTAGGGCGTTGGAAGAGAGTATATTCAGGTATGGTAGCTTCTCAGTAGTACATCTATTCGATTGACTGGCTACCAATTTGGCAAAATACTCACCAAGGTAGTCAAGTCTAGACAGGAATTTTGTTAATCATTATATTATAACTTTGTGGTCACTGGTTGGGACTTACTATGTTAACGATGCATGCGGTTCTCCAGAAATAAGTGTACAAATGTTGTGTAAATCAACTTCTATTTAATTATAGCGAATATGTTGAAAATAGTAGTGGTGAGGCAAATCTTACTTAGAGAAAGAGATTCCATTTTATCTCGTGAAGGGAGTAAGGGGAATAGAATAATATCAATATACAAAGACTAACAATGGCGAAATCACTGCACACTTGAGGATCAAATATACGAGTGAGTCAATCTGCTTACTTGCAGTACAAGCGATCAAATCTAATTGTTCTAGTGATGTGTGATCGTGGTATTCTCCGTACGTAATCTTCGGGTGCCTGCACGAAAAATCTTTCGAGGGGAGGCCAGTGTTCATTGACTGCCCTGGTAAGGGACTAAATAAATATGTGATCCTGGCAAGTGTAAGGAGTGGTACGAAAGAGTGATGATGGAAGGTATAGTAGGGAGTTTAGGAACTGTGTAATATGTGAGAAAGCGAAGGTACTTGGAAGCATGTGGCACCGGAATGAGTATTTGTTTAGGGAACTGGAGAGAAGGAGGTCTGGGTGAGCGTCATTCTAAATTAGAAGACGAGGAATGGTACTAGGTCCGGGAATTGTTGTGTAACGGAAGGAAATACAATTTAAATTTGCATTTTACTTATAGAGTTTGTTAAAATGTACTAAGAAATATGAAGGGAAGGAGTATGTGGCAATAAATATTGATTTTGTTATATGTCATTACTTTATGATATTATAACTCTTCTTTTAATCATTCAATTATATTTCCAACATCGTGATATTCAGGTTTACATCGCAGAATTTGCAAATGTTTATTCACAATCCTGCAACTCCACCTTCATCTTCAATTTGATTCCTCTATCTTTAAAGACCTGAATACCCTTATCAACAATCTCATCACTTGGAGTCTTGGTCTTAGTTATAATCCAGGCGGTTTCAAGTTTTCCGTTGAAGGAATCAGAACAGGAATACATAGCAGCAAAGTCATAATCAGTAGCCAATACCCAAAATGGCTGAACGTCTATAATAGAACATATTAAAGAGAGAAGTAAAACAAAATAAAATTATATCATACCCATCATAAAACCAGGCGAAAAGTTTATTTTTCCTCTATTTAAATCTTCCGCGTTATATTTGTAATTAATTGTTATCTTTGTACCATTGCATTTTCTTTAATTACTTTCATAAGTTATAGAAATTATTATATAAGATAAAAACTACTTACGATACCACAGTATTTATTCCACTAAATATAGCTGTATCATCTAGACTCAATATGGAGCGATAACATTTAGTCCCTTCTTCGAAACCATTATAAGTCCGTTTCACGACATACCAATCACCAATAAACTAGTAAGAAAAGTTCTTAAAATGAATTAGTTAATTATTGGCTAATGCAGCTACCTTAGTCTTATCAAAGTCAACTACTGTCTCCAGATTTTGATTGCAATGTCCCAAACTAAAAACTTGGCCATTAGCAATAGATAAAATTGGCACAATTGCCACTAGTATCTTGAAGATCATAATGACGTCTTGTAGCTTGACTTCTTTAGAGTGTACTTCTTCAGGATACAAGTGAAACTCCGATATGTAGAACCATTTTATATCTGAATTGAAGGACTCGTAATCACGAACTTTACATATTCAGAATATTATTCAATTATTCCAAATGTTATTATAAAACATTCCTATGCAAAGATAAGTTTTAGAAGTTACTGTTCAGATAAAGTTAATTAATTCTCAGACGGGTCCTCTTATTTATTCATATATAAATATTCATTGCATGATTTTCAGATGATTTGCATTAATACTGAAGCCGATAACATTTCATATTTGCATTTTTTATGGGAATTTCTTTTATGATTTTTCAGTATTTGCTCATGTGACACTAATTACCATTTACACAAGAGTTCAATTTGATGTACCCCAAATGTCCTATGGATTTATACCATAACTTGTAATGAACTGAACTAGCCATGAGGAAGTTGTCCGTTCCCCGACTAAATTTAATTCTGAACCGAGTTTCTTACATATCGTTTCTTTTTCAATTAAGGCAATTCTTTGATTAACATCTTACTTTCCGCCAAATGATTAGTTTTCACAAAGGACAAAGGACAGCATCAATTACATCTATTTTCGTTCGATATTTCATCCATTTCGAAATGCTCTCTGTAGACAACACATGTTTGAATTAGTTTACGGAGTTAATTTTAAATATGCATGGATACCAGAGCGGTGGTCAAGCTTGGGGAGGAGATGTCGGAATCGTTCAGGTTAACTAAGGGCTTGAGGCAGGGATGCCCACATAGCATCCTGCTATTTAACGTAAATAATATATAAGTGGATTGGAGAATGTATTGCGAATGGATCAGGATGGCAGGTAGTAATTGGGAAAAATAAGGTAAGGTACTGATTTGCTTGCGAACGTGGATAATATTGTGTTATTGGCTAGAGTCTATGTAAATATGCAATGGGTTCAAAGGAGGTGTGGTAGATTTGTGAATTTGAGGGAGTTGAGGATGGTTGTGAATGTGGCTAAGACAATATAGATGTTTTTTTATGGACGGGTGGAAGCAGTAGTGTAACAGGTATGAAATAGAAGGGACAAGACCTGGAGGTATTTAAATATCTAGGATTCCAGTTTAAGCCATCAACTGAATAGAAAGATCACATGGCATAACTGCAAAGAAAGTACATGTGAAAGAATAAAGGGGAAATAGGAGAGTATGTGTGTATTTTGCTGTATGGGGTAGAAGTATGGGGATTGGAAATGGAAGGTATTGGAACTGGAGCAGATCTAGTTCTTGAAGAATATGATATGATTGGAGATATGTGGACGATGAGGTCTTCTGCAGATTGAAAGAAGAAGTATGAATGTGAAAACGACTGTGAGGGTGGCAAGATATGAGGAAGGGATGTGGAGAATGAGAAGTGGCGAGTGATTGGTGAAGAATGCGAGGTTTTATTGCAATGGGTGAAGAGAGAAGGAAAATGGTGAAGGGATTGAGGAGAAAACGGATTTAAGAGCCGGTGGGACTCTCCGAGGTGGCAATAAGCCGGTTGTCTGAGGAACGTGGAATATTTGAGAGCGTAGTAAGAGAGGAAGAGAAATCGAGGAACGAAAGAAACCGGATCATACGCAACTCCTACAATACTACCCGAGGAACCAGATGATGTACCGGAGGCCATGGTATATAGAGAATAGGGGCGGAAACCAAATGAGAAGGCACTCCTCACTAGACGCGATGTTTATCGCGTCTAGCGGTAGGTTGCGTCCCACTACTGGTTGATGCTGAATGTTCTGTTTCTTGATCCAAAATCGAAGCGACTGCACTGCTTGATTCAGAAAATTATGTTTCCAAAATCGAAATCAACACGAGTGCGCCCCACTACTAGTTGAAGCTAAAAGTTCTGTTTCTTGAACCGGAATCTACGCGGGGGCGCGAGAGGTGGTTGATACCTGATACTAAAACAACATCGATTAATTGCTCCCGCGATTACGAGTTTTGTCCGGATTTTAAACCCGAGCTTTCACAGGCAAAATCTTAACAGAATAAACTCAAAGATTGAGAAAACCCGGGACTCGGGTTTTGATATTTTTTGACAAGCCAACTTTGTAGGTATCATTAAGGTATAAATAATTCTGTAAATTGCTCTCAGTGATTACCCATAATTTTGTACTTTATATGTATTTATATCTTTAAATATGTGGAATACCATAAATTACTGTCTATGATAATTTATAGAACTATAGGCCTCATGTAGATCACGTTAACGTCTATTATGTACTGTATGTTTTTAGTATAAGTCAGGGATTTCCAAATATTCGATTGATTATATTACACTAGTTGCCCGGCCGCAAAGTGGATTCCCTGATAGATAATATTGCGTCTCGTCGCAATTAGAGTGTCTGTTTTTCTCTATTGGCAAGGGGAGAGGAGATCTATATATATAAACGAATCTTTATGTCACAAATTTCATGAACCTAGGGAATTTTGTTTTGGGCCAGAAAACCTGTTGAGAGTACTGTTACAAACGCGCGAAAACTTGTCCCAAAGTTTGTGAGCATTTTGTGAGGTTATTCGGATACATTCTACGTTTCTACCAACAAAATAATAGTAATTAACAAACAATTTACGTTTTATTCCATATAATGAAGTGTTCGATACCGGAAATTTCATGGCACAACCGTGAGCCAGTGCTTAGTGCCGATTTCCAGCCAATTAACACCACAAATAATGATTTCTACCGACTTGCAACGTCTGGCAGTGATAATTTAGTGCTGGTAAGTTAATAACTAAATGAGTAACTACTTTGCACATTAACTGTTTCCTTCAATAATCATAATTTGTACATTTTAAGATTTGGAAACTAACAGTCGAATCCAATGGCCAGGTAGATGTTAATGTTCTCTCTGAACTAACCCGTCATCAAAGATCTGTAAATGTTGTAAAATGGTCGCCAAATGGTGAATTACTAGCATCTGGAGACGATGATGCCAATATAATTCTGTGGCAGTTACGAACTGACAATATTCCATCATTAGATGACAGAGAAAATGAGTTCGAAGAAAGGTGGAATGCGATCAAAGTATTTCGAGGACACAAAGAAGATGTGTATGATTTGTGCTGGTCGCCAAAGAGTGACAAACTGCTTTCTGGATCAGTGGACAACAGTGCGATTATTTGGGATGTCGTAAAAGGCAAAAGTGAACATATTATCACAGATCATAAAGGCTTCATACAGGTATAACAAATTATATTTGCCATTTCACCATCTGATGTTTTGATTCGATTTTAGGGTGTAGCATGGGACCCAAAGAATGATTTCTTTGCAACTCTGTGCAGTGATAGAATATGCCGAGTTTTTGATCAGAAGGGTCGACGTGTACGAGCTCGAATAGGTCGAGGTAAGCTACCCGTTGATGAAAGCAGCGAATTTTACGAGAAAGATGTTAAGTATTTCCACGATGACACTTTCAAGACTTACTTTCGAAGATTGAGTTTTACACCGGATGGCAGTTTATTACTGGTACCATCAGGAGCTGTGGAGACTGACGAAAAGAAGAATGCTTTATTTGGCACATTCGCTTTTACATTAGATGCTTTAAACAGGTAAAACTTTAATTGCAGTACAAAATTATTTGCTGTTACTTCTAATACTTTTACAGACCAGTATGTGTTCTTCCAAGTGGCAAGCAGTGTTCAATCGTAGTCAAATGCTGTCCAATTTTGTTTACACTTCGAGAGAATGGTCCTAAGCCATTAATGGATCTCCCTTATCGAATGGTAATTGCGGTAGCGACTGATAGTGATGTTATTTTATACGATACTCAGCAATTGGCGCCATGTGTTCACCTGCAAAACATTCACTATACTCGCCTCACTGATTTAACATGGTCTGTCGATGGTCTGCTGTTGGCTGCCTCTTCTACCGATGGATTTATTACGTTAATAACATTCAAGGAAGGTGAGTTAGGTGCTACTTATGTTAGGGAAGAAAGTGATATCGAGGACTCTTTATTGAATATGAGTGGGTGTGAGGCTTTACAAGACGAGGAAAAACCAATCGAGGAAATTGAGAAACCTTTGGAAAAACCTAAGAAACCTAGTTTTCTTGAGCAATGGACTAAACAGGCGACTAAAAGAAAACCTGAGGAAACATTTGATGCTTATATTAAGAAGGCTAAAATCGAAACGAATTCTAACATTAACGATGTGCAGTTAAACAAGTCAAACTCTCAAGAAACTAAAATTAAAGGTGGTAAGAAGAGGATTACACCGACTTTGATATCAAAGGAAACAAAAGATAAACCAATATTACAACCAATAAATCCTAAGATTGAGGAGATTAAACCAAAACGAAGAGTACAATTGATTAAAATAGGAGATATTGATCAGGGGAAGAAGAATTCGCAAGTGGAGAAGTCTAAAATATTGTCAGAAAAAAGTTATTTAAATGAATCCGTGCAAAAAGAAATAAATATTATTGATAAAACTGACAATGATGATGAACCATCATATATTGTGGAGAAACCAGATGAATCCAAACATACCGTTGTACAAACGTTAAAAGTCAATGAAGATCGAATGCCAGCACCTACAACGCCTAAAAATAAAACGGAAAACGATAAAATAATGCAAACGCCTAATGATAAGCTCTCTACGCCAACTTCGGCAAAGAAAACTCCGAAACAAAAACAACAAGGCGATAAAGCTACTTCTGAAAAAACTTCATCGTCTAAAAAGAAGAAAACAGTGCAGCCTAGTAATACTTTGCTTAATTATATGAAACCAATCTCTAAAACCCCTTCGTCAGAGTCTAATAATTCAGAAACACAGAAAAGCGACTTTAAACCTCTTAAACTCTTCGGGCAAGATATTACAGACGAAGATGACATTATTAAAAAGCCTGGTACAGCGTTGAAACTTGCAAATTTAATTAAACCTAAAATTACAGTCGATGCTACTCACTCAGTAACTTGCGATGATACTACTACAACAGACTTACCGGATGATTTTGTCCTCCGCGTGGATGATAATGTGATAAATCTCGATGATGATGATACGAATGAGTCATTTGAGAAGGAAAATGGCGAAGACTCAAACACGACAGACGTGAAACCTGCAGGTATTGAAGCTTTGGCCAAGGATTTACAGCAAGAGGTGCGTCCCAAAAAGAATAAGCGTCGTATTCCACTTATAACGTTGTCCAGCCCGAAAAACAAAAAGAAACCGAAAACTGATGAGTGAGGCTTGGAGTGGTTGTAATTTATGTGATAAAATAATGTTTCTTTTAAATTCATGTTAACGTTGTGGAAGCCATGAAGATGAAATAAGCAACTAGTGCATGTGTAACAACCTAAACGTTTTGTTAGGATACATTTCAAATTGTGTTAAATATGAGAGAAATTGACAAGAAAGTGTGCACGATTCAGATTTTATACTCAATGATAAATATCGACAGTGTTTGGATAGAGTATTTTGTTTTCGTATTTACTGTTGTAAAAACTAATTTTAATAAATTATCTGCTAGCATTTCTATATTTAAAATGTTCATACATCATAGCTATGAGTACATATTTTGTGCAGTTGCTCATGACATGCGGCACTGAGTATATCATTGATAATACACAAAGTAACACAAGTGCTGCAGTAAAATTTTATTCCAACCCAAGCAAATACGGAATAGAGCCACTTTCTGCTATTTGATTTCATTAATTTTAAATACTATGTTTCTAAATAGTTTTTCAAATACAGAGTTTTAGAACATACTACATATTCTTATCATAAAATTACATCAAAATCAAATTAAATGAAAATTTTCCTACCCGTGCTGGAACATTCATTAAAGGGTACTAAAAATCAGTTGAAAATTTGTTGCTTACCATGCAATTTGTTCTTAAGTGAGTATGCAGTTTGAAGGTTTTAGTTGCTTTGAAAAAATAAATTATATGCTGCCTAATAATTGCAGACATTTCGTTAAAGTATATATAGTATATTAAAATATCAAAATCAAAAAGGTTATGACATTACGAGGAATAAATGAAACGAAAGTGTTTCTTAACATTTCAAAAGTAGTCTGATGAGAGAACACCGAATATAGCCGATTACTTATTAGCGCCATCTGAAAAATTAAGTTGAACTAAACAATTTTGTTTCAAGTTCACTGATATAACATTTTCCTGTTTATCTTATATTTTCTCTGGATTTTATGAGGTCAGCGTTTGTTAGGTGAACAACACGGGAAACAGGACGTGATGAGCTTTGTGTTGTTGGAAACAATGTGTACTGTCGTGTGGTTGAAGACCAAGCGACCGTGCGCAAGTCGTTACGCTTGGCAACAGCGGTAGAAAAGGTGCGGTGTTCAAAAGTCTGAAGTGAGAAGTGTGGAAACGGCAAGAAAGTTAGTGTAGGAAAAAGATTGAACTAGCCTGGTAGAAATAAATTGTAGCTGGTAGGCGTGACGGTTGATTGTGAGACATATCAATTTGGAGGGAACACTCCACAAGATCAATTGTAATGGCATTTTTCCATAGTACTTACCATTAATTACTTAACACCAATGGATCCATTTTTTAATTTGCTATAGTACAATATTAATTGCAGGTTTGGAAAAGTTCCGGTTTAGACAATAGCATTTTCCTATGTAGGGACTTATAGTATAAGTAATAATATTTCATGTGTTGTATTTTTATCACCTTTGTGAACTCTCGCAAACTGTGTGAAAATAAACAGGTGCAAGAATAGGTATTGAAAGGCGCCACACTAGATATAGCGTCTGGCTGTGGCCACATGTTTTGGTAAACCAGTCACGCGGAGAGCGCTTGGATGCGAATCACCGTAGATAAGTTAAAGATTTTGTACATTTTCCACAGCAATCCGATTTCAGCCACCGAACACTCAAGGTGCGCCTATATTCAACATCACTATTTGAATGAAGTCCATCGTGTGAGCAAAATTCACAAGAATCAAATCCTCTACTTGGCACATACGCTGATAGAGGCTGAGACGCACTTCACAATTCTTCCCAAAAAGGGGATAAGTCCTCCAATAGGAAAACCTATCAATATCCTCCAAATAAGGATCAATCCTATCCATAATGTAAGTGGTGATTTTGTTCTAGAGGATTCTATTATATCTCAATGACATCTGAATTTTCCATGGACTCATAAACTTATTACCGGTTGAATTGTAATATACCTTGTACTTTACTTGAAAAATTAGTCCTAAGTTTATGAAAATGAATATTATTTTTTCAAGGAAATAATAGTTCTAAGGAAATTTCATACGTAATTTAATACTTTTACAAAAGTCATTATATGACAGTATTTAAGTGTGATGTCGAATTGCATTTAATTTTTATGTAAGGACCAGATTTATTCTTAGTGCTTTTCGAAGTACTTTTTCTTCTCAATTGGATTGGGAATGATCTATAATCAAAATAAAGGTAAGAACAAACCAACAACAATGAATTCATATTAAAATTTACAGTATCTTGTCCAGGTTTCCATCCAGCCGGACAAACTTCACCATGCTTATCAGTATATTGGAAGGCTTGCACCAATCTTAAAGTTTCATCAACACTTCTACCAACAGGTAGATCATTCATGGTAATCTGACGTAATGTGCCCTGAGGATCGATGATAAATAGGCCTCTGAAAAATATAATGTAAATAAGGATAAATAATAGTATACAGAAAGAAGTTTTCGTAGTTTATACAAGTATTTTCTTAAGAATATGTATTACCTGAGCGAATGGCCAACATCATCCAAGAAAACGCCATAATCTTTAGATATTCTGTGAGAGAGATCGCTTAGAAGGGGAATCTTAATTTTACCTAATCCACCCTCATTCCTGGGAGTGTTGATCCATGCCAGATGCGTGAAATGTGAGTCCACCGAACAGGCAACAACTTCAGTGTTGATTTTCTTGAATTCAGCGACTCTGTCACTGAAGGCGAGAATTTCAGTTGGACACACAAATGTACTGTAAAGAAACAATTCATGAAATTTATAATAGTTTCTTGCTTATGGTTTCAAACTTACAAATCTAACGGATAGAAGAAGAAAACTAAGTATTTTCCTAAATAATCTGATGATTTCAGTTGGATAAACTCTCCATTCACAACAGCCGTACTTTCCCAGGCGGGAGCAGATTTCGAAACTGAAAAAAACGTTGATAAAAATCTAGATTTGAATATGCAAATGTACTCATTGTAAACTTACTGACTGCTTTAGTATACTGTAACGTATGTTCAATTTTACTCTCTGTTCCCAAGGGATAAACAGATCCACCGGCATATGAATGGCATGACTCCTCTTCAAGGCTACTTACATAGAGTACGTGTAAAATCACACACAACATTAACTTCCACATTGTTGAGCTCGTCTCGCCGGATACTAAAAGGTTACAACTAGTTTTCTAGCCGGCAAATCTACGTGGCTGATGAATGATTTTTGCTTGTTAACGACTTCGAGTGTTCACGTTATCACAAGTGATAACACATCACTACCTAAACAATTTTTGAGCGCGTGCAAGTAAAGCAGTATATACGGAAATGAATACCAGAAACTGAAACGCCGACGAATTATTCCTACAATTGTACACTATTCACAACTGTTGCATAGTTATATACATATAGGAACTGGTTTGGGGTCATGGTAGTGACATCTATATTCGTTTTTCTCCATTACAACTGAGATAATTGTAGGTTAATTCATTTGCAGATGTCTCAGTAGTGATTTATTGAATAGTTATATTTTCAATTTTTTAAAATAAGAAAACATGGAATCGCAGACAAGTCAAGATAACATTAAAGTACGTGCATTTTATTAATTTTATCCTAAGGAAATGCTGATAAGAGGTTTTTTTGTATCATACTTTTGTTAGAATGACGATCTACTACAATTTTCACCTAACCAACTGATTATTTCCATTCCGTCGAGTTTTCAAGAACAACTTGAATTGAAAATTCTCGAAGAAGAAGGGGATCATTTTCTTCAATTGTACAAAAATGCATTGACCAATAAAACTGAGCAGTTAAATGGGAAATGCAAAGGTAAGAAACTCATTTGTATATATTAAATGAATATAAGAATGTAGATGGACCGAGCATAACCTTGACAGCTAGTAACAATATTTTTTTTGTGTTTTATCTCCTCCAAGTTTAAAAAATTAGGACGTAAGTGATGAAAATTGATAGTTTACCCTAATACTAGACCAAAATGACATTTCCGATCATGATCAATCTTGACCGTTATTTAAATCCAATATTTCTGCTTTCGATTATGCCCAATCTCATAATTCGTTCATACGAAAAAATATACAAATATTGGATCACTAGTAATCTTGGCAGTTACGAAAAAGTTCAGGCAGAGGTCAATCCATTAGAGGCGCGTGTTTGACAGCTATTGACATCTTTTTTGATTATTTTCTGTTTTCTTCGGATTATATGATTTATTTTTCTGTTCTTTTTCCTTGAATTTTCCAGGTTCAATTTATTTCAGGTTTTCCGATTTTATAAAAGTTTTCGGGCTTTCCTGATTTTTATAAGATTTTCTGGGTTCGTGACAATTTTTAGGATTTTTCGTTTTATGAAAATGTTCAGGTTTCAGGTTTTCCGTTTAAGTAAGTTTTATAACATACCGGAAAACCTGAGATCCGGTTTTCCAGTTTTATAGAGTTTTTTCGGCATTTTCTGTTTTTGATTTGGGGATTTTCGGTCTTATGAAAGATTTTCGGGTGTTCCGGTTTAATGAAAGTAGTACTTTCCTGGTTTTATAAAATTCTTCGGCTTTTCCTATTTTTCGGGTTATTTTCAGGTTTTGAAATTTATTTCTGGTTATCCGTTGTGGTGGTTTCGGGTTTAACAGTTTTTTAAAAAATAATGTTTCTCGGGTTTTCCAGTTCTACGTTTGTTTTTCATGATTTTAGGCCTTATAAAGGTTTCATAGGTTTTCGCGCATTTTAGAAGATTTTCTGGAATTTCGGGTTTGTGGCAGCTTTTAGGGTTTTTGGGTTTTATGAAAATTTGAAGATTTTTCAGTTTTAAGTAAGTTTAAAGTAAACTAAGCTTTAAGTAAGTTTAAAGAAAGTTTAAATGTTTCGGGATTTCCTGTTTTTATTATAATATATTTCTGGATTTTCAGTCTTATGCTTTGATGGTATTCGGTTTTATAAACGTTTTTCGGGTTTTCCTGTTCAGCGAAATTTTTTCGAGATTTCCACCACCCACTGAAATTTTTGACATGTGAGTAATTCACAAAGACAGTATTTGGTTAAAATGTTATTGATGTATTGTTGATGTATTTATGATCTTTACTGATTTAAAATGTTAGATTTGGAAATTATTTACGTAATTTACGAAAACTAAACTGCTAATTATCAAATATTGTTCTCATTTGTTACTGTTCCCTGTCCACTAATTTCATTTCGTATTAGTTCAACGTTTACGAAAATGATATATTTATATCTCGTACCTATATTCTTTGCAAATAGTTATGAATTTATGAGGATAAATTAATATTATAATATATGTTTCAGAATCGTTGGTGCTTTTGCAAAATAAATTTGAAGAACTAAAAAAGAAACGCAAAGCGTTCTTAGTGGAAAAGGAAAATGCGGACTTAGATATGGCAGCAATGGTCTGTGCTGCCGACTTATCCTTTGAAGAAAAAGGTTTACCCATGAATTAATAATTGATGTAATTTTAAATTATTTATATTTATAGAAACCTTTTTTAATAATGACATTAAGGAATTGATTGCAACGATGGATTCTCAACAAAAATCCATAAAATATAAATTGGAAAATGATTTATCTAAACTGAGCTATCAATACCATACAGTTATTGCGGAAATTACAACTTTGAAATGTGAAAATGCAAAATTACGTGCTAATAACTCTGAACAAAGTCGACAATCTAATGAATCCAATGTGGAGTACTTTAAAAATGAAATTCAATATTATGAGGACAAGATTCAGGAAGTTCAGGAGGATTTGCGTACAACTCGTGAAAAAATCAACAAGTTCAAGAATTAACAACAGAATTATTTCAATTATTTTGTTCCATAGCAAAGAAATTTATTTTGTTTTCAGTTTGATACTTCGGCATTAGATGACGCTAGTGGCCTAATTATCAGATATAAGTCTAAGATGATAAAATGTTTATTCGATGTCGGGTGTAATTTTAAAATTCAATAATAGAAAAATATACTAATTATATGTACTTGAAATCTTTTAAAATTAAATTAATTTACTTTCGAATATGAGCAATAAATAAAACAAAAGTATTTTTTAAAGAATAATTAATTGAGTATCAATAACTCTTCTTTGTTAATAAATTGCACACTTATTAGACTAGATTAAGTTAGCTGAAAGGCATTGAGGATTGTCAGGTATCGATACTTGAAGAATCAATAACGGAATTGAATGGATTTTCTGTACGTGTAGTACGCATATAGAAATAATTTTTGATAATGGGATTTAACGCCGTTTGCAAAAAAAATTCAAAGTTTGGTCGCAAATTAAACGTGTTAAGAAGCATTATAACATAATTCATGTAGTACAGGGGTGGGCAAATATTTTGATAGTCGGGACACATTTCAGATGAAGTTTTGACCTCGGGCTATAGTTTTATTTATTAATTTAATAGTTTTTTTAAGTGCGATATTGTTTTTGCTAAGGATGTCGGATCATATATATTAGATTACCCCCGGGTGTAATAAATATTGCTTAATATTTTATCTAGAATTATGCACCAATTTATGTTAGACAAAAACTAATATGTGTGTTTTTAATAATAATATATACAATGCTTCACGGGCCAGACAATTCGAATCCGGCCCGCGGGCCGCCAGCCATTTGCCCAGGCCCAATCTAGTACATATCTAAACCATACAGTTATTGTTAGTCTTATAAAGAAAATATAAGGAAGTAGTTAGACCAATCCTGACGTAATCAGCCGAAACACGTGCAGACACGACAACTACATAAAGACTACTCAAAACAGCAGAAATGAAAATACTGAGAAACATAGAGGACACAACTCTTCAAAGCCGTATAAGAATGAAGACATCCGAACAGCTTGCAGCAACATAGAAGATATTGTGAACGACCACATAGGGTGAATGGACGAAACAAGAATGGTCCGAATAGCCCGAGATAAATCGCCACATGGAAAAAAATCCCTGGGAAGACCTCGTAAGAGATGGAGTGACCCTGACTGAAGTAGGAACAGGCAAAATGCCTAAACAAGAAGCAGACGAAGAAGAAGATAAAGAAAATGAGCATTTCATCTGACGGAAATATCAGTACATTGAATACAATATTTAATATACATAGAAAATTGTTTCGTTAATTGTTATAATATGATATTTGTAGTATTTTCTATTATTCGCTTCTCACCTCCACAAATCAAACAATTATCTTAATATTTCAGACACAGAATTTTGTTGTTTACAAACTTGACTTAATTTGATGTAAAAAGACATTAGGCCCGTATTTTCTTTTTGGTTTATATAATTGTACGAATAAAACTATCAAAACTATTAAAACTAAATTAATATGCAAATTAACCATAAACCATAAATCCATCCAAAGTAATATTTAAATAAGAACTAATTAATTGTCATCATCCCAATATAACTTGCTTTAGGGCATATCAAATTCGTACCACCACATAAATATGCATAATTCCACGAATAAAATATGTGGCAATCGTGGCATCGGTTTTATGAAGACGTCAGATTCATCATTAAACGTAATGCATATTAATGCGAGCGCTAAACATATTAAAAGTACGAAATTATCATAATTAGAACATTAATATCCGTAATAAATTTTAATAGATTTATGGGCATTGAATATTAATACGTCGATACGTTCATACATTAATACTGTAATGTATTAATGTTGTAATACAAACGCGTGGTGAAATTAACGAAGATCAAAGCAGAGCAATTTCTCATCTTTCAACGCCGCATGTTGGTTTGTTTCCACCTCGCCTCATGATCACTGGCTATCGTGCGCATCGTGCGAGAGGAAAAAAATATATCTCGGTAATAAATTTCGAAGGGTTCAATCGGTTCTCAGGTCCGAAGGTCTGATATGACCATATTTAGTGCACCAGCGAGAAATCAATTAACATTCTTTCGGCTCCCAGTGTTTCCGGTTCTTTTTTCTGTTTCAATGGTCGACTTCAAAAGTCTTAAAGTTTAAAGCTGTGGTATATAACTTTGCGTACTTTTGTTAGATTTAATTAAATATATTCTTATTGTTTATCGTTATTTTGACAGCAAATGAAGCGAGAGTATTTTAATTTTAACTTTACTAATTAGTCGAAATTTTGGTATAAATAGCGCCCCAATGTAAAGTAAAAATTCAGTATATGCTTGAAGGTGGATGCCTTACATCCGAAATGCGCATCGCAACTTACAACAAATACGTGTGGGTGCGGGTCCTCAAATTCTGTTCAATATGTTCTGTGCAATATGTGTAATTCAAAATATAAGCTGTGTTGTGCACGCACAATGCATAATGTTTAAATACACCATTAAGGAATAAAAAAGAACAAATGTAAAAAATAGCCTAACTCTCAAGTTAAAACAAAAAATACGTTTGAATAAAAGATCGGATTGTTAGATTCTGAGCTGTATGCCGCCTAATTTCGTCTCGCATTCTCCAGTTTACTCCCGAAGTCAAGCGCACATATGGAAGTTTTACTTTAAAAATTATTAATATATTTGAAAAATAAATAAAATGCAATAATTTGGTGAAAAATGTAAGATATTTTAATGATAATATCATATATTTAGTCTACAAAACTGAATACAATTTGAAAATCAGCTATTTACCAAAATAAAATGTAAAAATGTTCAACTTTTTGTGAATCACAATACCTGATGTTTACATTGATGATAGAGTGTTTACTCGGGCAGCATTGAACCCTCCAGGAAGTGTAACAAACCTTCATTCTCGTGAATGCGGAATATTGTGAATAACTGCGGACAATAAAATGATTCGTATTGATTCCATCGACAGTCAGCGTGAAAGTTCATTGAGTTCCGACGAACGCTAGCCAAACATCCCCTTTTGATAGTGTCTTCGACACCTAAGTCTATATTTAAACCAGATCTGCACACGGAAGACACGAACACATTCATACAAGTGGGACAGATCAATAACCCTGCGCTGAATTGTTTGATTCACCATCGGGCAGCAGGCGGCAGAAAGCAGAGTAAAAGCTGTTCAAACAAAATTTTAATTTATTATAGATATAATGGCCTACTTGCTAAGTTAACATTTATTATGCATTAAATAAGTTTTTAAAGTATATGATTCTAAAAAATGACCATTTCAAAAGAAACGTCATGCATATCTTACAAAGTTTCATAGCCTATTTGTTTGCTAAGTAAACAGTGCGGAAATACCCGTCGGCGCGAAGTGGTAAGATTTATCAATTCAATGTTTCAATTTTACTGTTTGTTAATTTACGTTCAGAAAATTAATACTTAGCAGCAAAGATGAAATCGAAAAATAAAAATAAAATCGCAAATCATTATGATGAACAACTCGCATGGAATGGCCTTTCCTCATTCGTATTATTTGAGAGGTACCATACCATGCTCGTTGTACGATTAATGTTTGAAAGGGTGTACGTCTCGGGACGTCTCATAGTTGAGAGAAGTGCTCGTACTCTCAAAACCTATTAATATCCATCTGTCTGTGGTAAATGCCTAAATTCGCTAGATTTTCGTCTTTTGATTTCGATCTTGCAAAGAGAGTCTACGCCGTGTCAAATGAGTTTCGCAAACCTAAAAATAAAAATAGTGCACTTCCTGATAGTTTCCGAGAAAATAATTGTTAAACATTTTGTTCGAGCGCTCTCCTTGTTAATATACTAATCCTAATATTATGCAATTCATACATATTTTAATAGACAAACACTTTTCATTATCGACATATAACATCAAGATATTGACGCTTACTTTAGCACAATGACTTTTACTTTAATAGAAACTAAACAGATGATGCCCGATGAGCTAGACTGTGAAACACATTTACGCTTTAACAATTATGATCTTCTATCTAGAACTATCACTGTATTGCTGCGCTGTATAGAGATGGCGTTTAAATTTAAGTTTGCCACCCTGCGCCCTTTGGCCAGGTGGACGCCATCTTGACTTAAGCTTCCGGTGCGTCGGGGTATTTAAACCTTATACCGCTTTTCCCCATGTGCGCGTAGTCGAGTCGGCACATTGTACAGGGAGCAAAAAAAAACGCCAGTTTCTTAATTGTAAATGTGTGCATCATTTAACATCAGTTGAGCGAGCAAGTAAGGTCCTGTTAGGCCCCGCGTTCCAAGCGGGAACTAAACATTGATAAGAAAACCGCGACAACCGCGTAACAATCGCATTTCAAGTCATACGTGTTCTGTGAAGACATTTTTTCAACGATTTTGGGACAATTTTATCATGTGCCATAGATTTAACATTTGATCAATATATGTTTGCAGATTTTGTTAAATTTATTTTGAATTGCTTGTGTTTTTTATTTCTTTTTTCACTCATCACTGATGACTGGAAATGTGTATCACATAAAGAATTAGCTGAACTATGCAAAAAGAATAAACGAGTAAAATAAAATGAAAAACAACGACAATGAGAATATGTTTCAATGTTAATGACTACTGAAGGAATACCATAAATATACTCCTGTTTTAAATATTGATTGAGAAATGGTATATCATTCATACGATCTGTTTTTCCGCTTTCAAAAAAATTGGCAGTACACACCGATAGGGATGTCAAAAAAGTATTGATATCGATACCACGTGTCGATACTTATCGGCTTTTAACGATACCTGAATTTTCGAAACTTATCGATAATATCGAATCGGTCATTTTCTATACTTTTTGATATGCCCCCTCACTGAGGCCGTCTGTTATTCAAAACCACCAATTAGGATGGTAAAAGTTCTCTGAGCGAAATTTCGATTCTTGATCTTGTTTTTAAAATACATGTTGCATTCTTGATTAGTATGCAATTCAAATTTATTCAAATTTTGCCCCTTTTAAATAAAAACTTAGTTTAGCCTTAATTTAATCAATCAGTAAATTTACCATCATTAATTTTATTACTTAGGAATTACCGCGATATTTGTATTCTCAAAACGTGGTAATATCAAGAAAATGGGGTCGATGATATACTGGAAGATTACTGTAACGAATAAAAAATAATTTTAAAATACTTTAACAGATGGTGCCAATGTGTATTTTCGATACCAATAAGTATCGATACTTTTCTTCGATACTTGGGTATCGTAAGTACTGGAGTTTCAAAAGTATCTATACCAAAAAGTATCAATACTTCGTGAAAAGTTGAGATCTCTACACACCGATACCAGGAACAAAATCTACTCATTATTATTTTCATACTTAATAATCGTAGAAAAATTATAGTGTACAACTAGGATCGAATGTCCTTTTCTTGCACGTATGACTTTGTAATACTCATGAGAAATGAGTCTAAGGCATCAATAGCAACATATTATACTGCGAAGAAATTAGTATGAAAATGATGCATGGTGCATTGACGTAATTAAT
>WSZQ02054912.1:0-29391 GCA_019419845.2 Weissflogia rhopalogaster
AGTTTAGCCAGAAAATGAAATTTTCCATGACAACTTTTTGGTAATTTTATAGGAGAATTTCGAAAACAATTTCTATACTTTTTTTGTTCTGAAAATTGCAAATGACTGAAATATCTACACATTTTTATAACAAATTGGCTATGTTAACATTCGAAAAAGCATATAAAAATATTTGCAGGACCACCAGAATGTTTGATGTGCACAAACAAGCGTAAAAGTAAACTAAACACGAAAATAGAGGTTCTACTTGATATGATGCAAAATATTTTCTTTTTCTTCGTATTATAGACAGAGGCCACTTCATGGATTATTCTTTACTGAAGTGATTGTCAAATATCTTATTGAAGGCTATCTATCACAAGGCGGACTAAAAATGGCCACTAAACTGTTACAATTGAAAGGTATACACTGGTCAATGGCTGTTGGCGCCACCGGCGCGGCACTATGTGAAGTTGGTAGGACTGGTCCTTAACTACCCTTTCCCGCATAAACATGCTCTTAGTATGCTCGAAATAAAGTCAGTTTTACAATCAGCATCAGCTTGAGTAAGTTCGATCCCCCTACAACATCTTTCCTACGCGCCTGTGCCGTATTATTGTCTGTTACGATTACTCCATTGGGAACTCAGTTAAGCCTTTAAACAAGGGCCCGTGAACTTACAACTCACGAAGTGTTAATTTCGTTAAAACGCGTGAGAGCATCTAATGGCTAAATTGGCTTCAAAAGAAAAACGTGTTTTCAAGGCCTAAGCAACTTCATAAGCATGACTTTGACTGATAAGCTTTGTTTTATTTTTGTAAGTAAAAAGGTGAAAAAAGGAGAATCTACTAAAGATAAATAAATCAACCAATTTAAAAATTTGTTGTAGAAAAGAAAAAGTAGATTAACAAAAAAATGGAAGATTTAACAAGTAAAATGCCAGAAAATAATTGTATTACATGTGCACACATTGAACTGAAAGGTAGACTTGAACCAAAATTGAATCCAACTGCGTATCCGAGGGGCGCAAATTGTACAATAACACTCTGCAACTGAATGCGAAAACTCAACACTCAACGCGCGTAGTAGAAATAATCGCCGAGTGATTTCGCCATATACACCTAAAGCGTGTTACTCATGTTGGTTTTATCGCGTTGCATCGCGAGCCGCTTTTGTTGCGTCGAGGGTTGGTTGGCGTGTGGATGTGTTGGCCTCGGCTGGATTTGCATAATTCGCGTTTCGCATGTCAGTGCAATAATAATGTGTGCGTTTTGCATAACATGCTCAACTGGGCTGGCTAGACTGGTATGGCTGGTGGCGGATGTGAAGAGGAGAGGCTGATGCACGCCGAGTGCCGAATGCCGAGTGTGTGGGTGGAGTGAGTGAAATTGTGGTGATAGCTGGGGCTAGAGGGTTGTAAGGGTTGGTGCAGGAAGAGGAAATTGTTTCGGTACGAGCGCGGACGCATAACTGCAACTGACACATGCAAACCGTAACGGCTCGGCGGGCGCACGCCTTGTGCGCTCTAAAAGTCGCATATTGGGTTAGTTCAGTCCTTCTATGCGACTGCCATGCCGCCCCCACCGAGGGGACGCGGGCCGGCTCTGTACATGCTGCCTACTGTCTCTGACAATAGGACCCGCTCTAATTTACGTCCGAATGTGTCGTGTCCTCTTGGTACAACGCCACGCAATGATGAATTGCGCCCGTTATTATCATCTACTTCTTGCGCCACCATTGCGATAACGCTCCAATTTGCCAGATGAATCATAGGTTATAATTGATAGATTAATTATTAGTTTGTCCGGTCATGCCAAATTGGATGTGTCAGGCCCGTAGAACTTTGATGGAGATTAGTTACGCTTATTCTCATCCCACCAACTTGCATATTCACCGAAATGTACCATTTCTGAAATGTGTTCCGAATTGTTGCTTAGTTAGTTTACTAGCTTGTATCTCTGCCTACTTTCTGACGCTTTACAACATATTTTTCCGAAGTGGCTCGTCTCCTATTGTTTGTGTTTTCTTTTAATACTCTCTTGGTAAGCGGGGCTTCACTCAAGGTGCTTTGCTGAATCTCTTCGACTTTAAAACGTGTGAGGTTACACCATACAAACATGTTTCCTATCAAAGTTTCTTGCCTAGATACTTTGATAAGCATCAATCTTCTTCTGTCTCTTGTTTAGACATTTTGCATGTTCCTAATTCAGTTAGGGTTTAAGTGGTCTTCCCAGGGATCTTTTTCCACGTGGCGATTTATCTCGGGCTATTCGGACCAATATTCTCTTTCGTCCATCCTCTCTATATGGTTGTATCAATCGAGCTTTCAGTTCTCACACAATTTCACGATGGGATATGCATCTTTCACCCATCCGCTCTATATTGTTGTATCAATCGAGCTTTCACTTTTGTCTTCGTTCTTCTATTCTGAGTAGTCTTTGGGTAATTGTCGTGTTTGTACGTCAGCTACCACTACCTGTAGTTAGAGTCATTTAAGAGGTGGACATGACCATCTAGGCATATTAACGCCAACACCATTCACGAAAATTTGTATAAATAGTGTCTGTAAGTTTAAGTGTTTTCCTTAGTACCTGACGATGCTGCAAAGCGAAACGTACGTTGTACAATTTTTGTAATGAACCCGTAAATCATACATTTGCCATATTTCATTCACCAACATGTAATATCATGTTTTACCAAACTCCGACGGTAGAATCATTCGATTATATTAACTTTATTATTTCTTCCCGTAGAGTGATACATGCTTTCTTAGGAATGCAAGATGAGACATGCATCTTTCGTTAGTCGGAACGCAAGGCCGCAATCATCCATTGCTAAATATCTTTGGAAACCTGAGAAAACAATGTCGCAACTTCGCGTCACCTGAACATCAGAATTCATTGCCAAGACCTCATGCAACACAAGTGGCAGAACACCGGCCGAATAACAGGTGTATGATACGACCGAACATTCCTAACCGGTTCCCGTCACAAGGAGCTTCACTGAGGCTCGTCAATGGAGCTCCACGACTTTTAAACTTGTGGGGTCATACAATACAAACATGTTTCCTAACTAAGTTTCTAGATTTGATATCATAATATACAAAAGGAACATCTAGAAAAGTTTCATTTACAATATAATTTATGTTACTACTGTTCACAATTCCTTCAATAGCCAATGGCATGAAAATTATTGGGAAAGAAAAAATGTAATGAAATGAAATAAATTTCCGTATATCCGATGTAGTTACGTTGTTACTACTAAAGAAACTTATATACGATTGTAGTAAGCGAACGTTTTATCTAAATTCCAGGTTGGGCTATCGCTGCAGAAGAAAGAGATTGGAAATATCGACTTTCTGTATACTATGCAAAACCACAAGATGCAGGGACATTTACGTGCGCCACCCCAAGAGGAATAACTAATGGAGTTACTCTCCACGTCGCAGGTAAATCCACTGCGCAAACGTTTACAACTTCCTGGTTACACTAGTCACACGGAAATTTGTCATCTGATAGTTTGTTTAGCAAATGAACAAATTTTCTCCGTAACTGGATAATTTGTTAACGCCAACCAGAACCAACGTAGGATATATTATTATGATAACTTTGCGGAAAGCACTTGGCTTTCCACAGTTTCGACTCAGTTGGTGGTTGTTACCAATTGGCAGTCCATGAATCGCTGTGGGACTCGCCGCCCTTTCCATTGTTGCGGTCGAGCATTTACCAAACACGAAACGACTTCATTTCCATACAGCCAAATTGCATTAATTACCCCCTGCCACTTGGAACGTGTGAATGCTAACGAAGCGAACGCAATACAAACAGCCAACAATGAATAATGTAAGATGTTTGTGTTTCTTTTTTGACAGCTGTTCATTGCGAACCTATCTCCGTTTCCGGCATGCATCTTACTGTACGGATCGAAGGTACCCGCTTAGGGCATACGGCTGTATTCCAATGTCCTGTGGGATACAAAATTAAAGGCCATGCGAATATTACGTGCCAGGCTTCAGGTGAGTTAATAAGTAATTACCGGTTGGTTTTATTGCTTAGTGTTAGCGTGGTAGGCACGTTTGTAGAGACAAAGTATGCATTTTAAAAGATATGATCGCATAAATCTCGTCAATTTGAGCAGGAAAATGGTCGGAAGCTGTACCGACTTGTGAAGTGGTTATGTGCCCCGCGCTGGATGGGATTGATGGTCTCTCCGAGCCCCATTTGCAGATTGAAGAACATAACGCTACGTACGGTGGGCGGGTGGTGTTCGGGTGTGCGTGGGGCTATAGGTTAATGGGCCCACCCGGATTGGAGTGCGAATTGGATGGCAATTGGAGTGGCCCGCTGCCGAAATGTGCACGTATGTATTGTTATGAATTTCGCACTCGGATATGTGAATTGCAAATCATATTTATGGCAATCTGTTAATAATTAATTTTTAGTACAGTATTTTAAGAACATTAAACAGGGATTTATGATTTGTTATTATCAATGGTAATAAAATGTCCAATGCATTTATAACGAGTACAAGTTAAGGATTGATCCGTTATGATATATTGATAAATGAAATAAGGGAAGACTTCGTATTTACAACACAAACACAGTTATACCTGTCATATTCGGAACCTACAATATATGGAATCATACCTACAACCTAACATTTTCCAAGTCAGTTTGGTTAGGTTAGGTTAGGTTAGGTTAGGTTAGGTTAGGTTAGGTTAGGTTAGGTTAAGCACGGCTGCTTCAGTGCCTAGCTATCACGAATGGGAATTAAGGACTCGGCAGACTGCCAAATGTGTGGCAGTGGTGACAAGGACACCACGGAACACGCAGTATTCGCGTGTGAGTGGTCCACACGAGAACGGCTGGTCTTGGAGTTGCATCATCGGTCCAATAACAGTGGACACGGTTGTCGATAAGATGCTCGCATCAACAGGCGCATGGGAACGCATCCCTGCGTTCTTCACGACAGTTGCCCGAGGCAGGATAGCCCGCGAGCGATACAGGAAGATGCCAGTAGCTCCTTAGCCAGACCCGGTCGTGAAGTAATGCCACTAGGCGATGGGTAGGATGGCTTTCTCATCCATTGCGCATCACTCACCTAATTCTATCACATTCTTTGATTTTTCTGCATATTCTATACAACTCTTCCCGTTTCTCTAACTGACCAGTCAAATCCATAGTTTATGTACATATTCTAATATTGTATGTTTATATATATATATATAAATTTTTCCTGTTGTTTCAATTTAAAAAAAAGTTTGTTGGTTCATCGAAATATATGTCAATTTAGATTACATTCGTCACATATATGTAATATAAATTAACTTGTGGTACACAAGTCTGGTTCCTGAAGGACTTAATGAAGCTGGAAAATCTATGCCAAATTATGTAGTCCTTCAGGAATCGGGGAGAATAGGTGAGAGGTGTGAGGTGATGTGTCGGATGGCCAAGTATTAGAACCAGACTCCTCTGATACGATTTGGAACAATCGTATGGTAAAAATGTGTAAAAAATGTATGAATGAGCAGTGTAAGCAGAGGTGAGAGTCCTGTACTCTTGAAATTTCGATTTTCTCGATTATATCACGACTGATATAAATAAAATGTTTGCCTCTGTGCTCCTCTGGCTCTCAAAGAATCCTCCGTTCTTGCTTTGTATTCACCCCGAATATATGAAAACCTGCCAACAACGGAAAAATGGTTTCACGACTTTGCCTATATAGCAGGTTTCAACGTAAAAAAGAAAGTGAAGAAAATATTCTCATTGTAAAGAAAATTATACTGTGTTACTTTTGGGAAATATTACATTAAGATAGAACCGGTAATAATAAACAATAATTCATAATACAATTAATTTTTGATAGAATTATTTAGATACTTTTTAACATTATAATTATTGATTTGTACTATTGATTCGCCGTTTGTAAGCATAATTTTCTATAGAAGACACAGAAAAGCATTTAAGTAAATCTATGCATGCTTCTGATAACAGTCGTTTCGCAAATAATATGAAACTAATCTTCGTCAACAATTTTAAAATTTAAGGCATTTGCACCTGTTACCTATTTACCCGGACTCATTTATAAGTCAACGTATATTTTCTATTAGCCTATATTTTATATTATTTCATGTCAATCAAGTTTGTATATCGTACAAATAACGTAACTCCGTGTAAAACTTCATATAATGGAACAAATCGATCACAGAAAATAGAAAACTATTAAAAGTTGGCAATATTGATTGATTTAGTAATAATAGAACGTTGCAGGCGATTTATTTATCAATTTCTATAGAAATTAGTTTGAATATGCTTCTTTCTTCTGTAAAATTACTTGCATTGCAATTTTCTTATTTGATTGATGGAATAAAATTAACAAACAAAAAACAATGCCATATTAATATTGGTATAAATGGTACCATTAGAACAAAGTAATACTTAAACTCTAGAGCTATTTGTTTCCTATTTACTGGAACAATGCAATCCGAAAATCTGACAATGGGTTTTATCAGCAATTTTCTTACAGCCATACAATGTCCACCACCCATTGTCCCCATCAATGGCCACTTGATACAATCGGAGTCAGCAGGCATGGATGGCGGTCGTTATGCCGTTGGAAGCCTGGTCCAGTTCGCCTGTCGCGGAGCGCACAGTTTGGAGGGCGAAGCGAGCATCATCTGCACCGAGTCGGGCTATTGGTCACATCCGCCGCCATTTTGTAAGTCCCGTAATTGAATGACATTCATCCCTTTTTGTAAAATATTTGCTTATCGTTCACCTTCGTAGGCAAACCCCGGTGTCCCTATCTCGGCGAGCCCGAGAACGGCGTGATGGCGCCGACGAAGTTCGCCTACGAGCCCGGCGACGAGCTGCAGGTGACCTGCAACCCCGGCTACGAGGCACCCTTGGAAGCGAAGCGTCCCAAATGTCTATCGGACGGCGCGTGGTCTGTCCCCCTGCCACACTGCACGAACTACTCGCAGATTTGAGAATGGTCCAGCTTGGAAGCGACTTCCAAGAGCAGTGTCAACAACACCGAGGCATACGACTACGATGCGGCCGTGGAGATCGACGAGTTTCAATTATCGGGCAATAACACACATATCTACAATGTGTTGAATGTGACTAGTATTTTTGATGTGTATATTGAGGAATGAATGTGATTTAATTAATGATCTCATTCTATCATATCAATTATTTCGGTTAGACTTGATACCGATGAAGTATTACAAATTAGTGTATATGAAATATTTAAGAATATATAAACGAATTATAAGAGTGTAGTATGTTACCACATCGAAATTAGGAGATTCAAAGGAAAACAAAATAATTTATAATAGTAAAATCAGAAATACGTATATAAGAAGAACATGTTTTACAAAAAGACAATTTCGTTTAAAGTATTAAGTTCAATGTTCCATTATTTATTAGTTTATTTAGATAACAGTTCATATTGTAAATATTGTGTTTATTTTACAGTGTTCTGTTACAATTGTTTGTTTTATTGACAACCGGTTTCGCCCATTTGCATCTTCAGGGGACTGAATGTTGCGTTGCTTGGTACTTTCCTGGTGCAACTTGAAAACGTTATTGCAATCACTAAAAAACTCAAAAGTCCACCAAGAAAACAAAGCTAGGACGACGCAAAACACTTCCACACATGCATGATGACCAGGAAAGTGCCAAACAACACAACATCCAATCTCCTGAAGATACCAATGGGCGAAACCGGTCTTTTAAACAACATTCAGTCCCCTGAAAAATAAACACTAAACTTAAAATATTTCATTAATATTCACATTGGACAAAATTCTTAATACATTGGGGCTAAATTTGAGTCAAACTTATGTTCGAATTAGTCAATACGGATTTTCTGAAAATAATACCTTACAATTTGTTTAATACATAAATCGACGTTTCCAAAGGATACCGGAGGTCAAGAACTCAATGTCATGAAACGAATATAATAATAGATTTGGAGAAAACCTGAATAACGTAGGAACCAATTTACAAAATATCAAATAATCTAACCAACTTTCTATATAGAACAACGTTACTAATACAAATTTCAACAATCCGTTATTTCGGAATTCAATAAAATTTTATTGAAATCAATGTGAACATTACGATTTGAACATAAAATATGCTGGAGATACGTTATGATGGATATTGTAATTATTTTATTGTCATAAATTGCAAGCAATAAGCTTAATGGCGTTTTTATTCTCATCACTGGCAGCGGCCTTATGTCCTTTTGTAAATACCGATATGTTTTAAATAGTATTTTTCGTATGTATGCATCGAAAGGCGGCTTTGACGATAGCTGTAGAGGGTGGAAACAAGCTTTTTGAAGTAAGCGTGCGCCAAAATCATCAAGCGGGCGTCAAAATCCTTGGGGGCACACTCGTAAAAGCTACTAATGAAACACATTAACACGTGCTTTTGTTTTTCAGCCATCATTGGCAGTAAGACTGTGTCAAAATCGTTAGGAGCGGCATTTAACATGCAACTAATGAATTGTACCAACACACGTCGTCATGATCTCTTTTTGTTAAAATTTATGCATTAAGAAGACTTTGGAACAAACTTTTTCTAAAACATAAACGATTATTCTCGTCAGCAGCAAGCAAACAGCGCGTGCCCAAAATCGCCGACATTAAACACCACAAAAAAAAACAGGACTTTGTCAAGTTTTTACCACTAATCGCGAATGATGGCTAAAACTAATAAGTCCTACAAAATAGTTTTTCTGCATGCAAAAACAATGATTATAACATGGGACAAAAGGACATCAGGCCACTGCCAAAGAATCTTGATTTTATAAAAATTACAACAATTATTAATTTAGTTAATGGAGTCTTCGGTCGGTTGTTGATAAAACATGTTTATAATAGTAAAAAAATTCAGTTTTATGAATATCTAATCTTTTTTTGAGTAAAATTTTCATTCCGACTATTTTCAAATACAATACAAAAAAGTTTGCAATAAAGTACAATAACAAAAACTACGAACTTGAAATAAAACATCACATAATACCATAATCTGTAAATACAAGTTACGAAAATGCAAGTTTAAGTATTATATGTGATGTACAAGAAGCAAATCAGATTAACATTAAAATGTACAATAAAGTTTCCAATTTGTCATAGTATACACTGAAATATTTAAAATAACAATTATAAAATAATACAGTGTTTTTCAATGTAATATTGTTAAAATCTAAGAAAAAGAAAGAGATTTAATGAGAAAAGCAAGGAATACTCAAAACAAATGGCAAAAATAAAGTCTAGTCAATATTTCTATACAGTTTAATGTTATTTCAATGAGTGTACATACATTATACAAAACTAATTAATAAATTTATATAAGAAAATAGTATAAATACGTTATCCAAACATTTTCGAATGTAATCATTATGTTTTCTTTTCAGATTCCATTAATTCATTTACAGCTAATAGAGTAACTTTAATGTGAACTTTAATTTGTACAGCCGTATTCATATAATGCTTTATTTGTTTATCAATTGCTTTTATTCGAATATCTGCATATTTATCAGCTTCTTGAATTTCCATCGGTAAATGCACTCCACAACCAATCTCAATGTGAACATTTTCCATATTTGTTACAGTAGCTGAGGCAATAATTGCTGCGTTGTCCCATTCGACTAAGGGAACGTCCATGAGTAGATCTTGCTGTGGACAAGCTTTTTTAAACTTTCTAAGCATTTTAAAGTTCAGTTTAGCATCCATCCAATTTTGCTTCTCTTCCTGCAGACGGTCTAATGCCAGCTGCGTTGATTTCAAGTCTTCTTTCAACTTGCCTTCAATGAAATCATGGTAGGTTTCAATTTTTGACTGAACTAGCGACTTTTTCAACATTTGTCGTAATTTCAAACAGATTTGTTTCAAAGAAACGAAAAATTGTTTACTGGTTTAAGGATTGTTTTGACAGTTTCCAGGTTTCCAGAATGTTAGGTTATATCTTGTCAATTGATAAATATCGGCATGAATCATATGACGACAATCTGAAACACAACTTTGTTTATTTTATTGATAAGATTGTTGCAGGGAGAGTTGTGAGGACCTCATTGCGTACATTTTAGTTAATTTTGAATTTATTTGAAAAATAATTTTAAAATTATAATTCATGTTATAGCCACACAGGGCGCTCTTTGACAGTTAAAAACAGAGTCTGATTTACATTTAAATAATTTTATTTTCTAATACGTCAAACTTACTTCCAGGAGTCTGAAGATTTAAAACCTAATACAAGGCTAGATTATGATATTATTGTACATTCTCTGTCATGTCATAAATGCATCAATATGTAAAAGCAATGGATGAATTTTTAAAATCGAGACCTGTGCGCTGTCAAATGACGTATACGCAAGTCAGTCACCTCGAAAATATTCTCCCAGTGTCAGCTCGTTCTCGAACAATTTCACAACATACGAAACCAAAGCAAACCCAGCAACGAGTGGCGAGACGATGACTACGTTGTCGTGCGTCTCGCAAAGTTAACTTTGTCGTTGTGTGCGCATAATGTGATTTAATGTGACTACGAATCAAGGTAAGTGCAAGAGATACGAGCGCAAAAATCCACCGCCTTGCGATCCCCGATCTTTGTGCGTTGTTCAAAACTGTCGACTCGCGTTGCCCAGGTGGCAAGGCTTTTGTCGGAATGATGATTTCACGATGTCATCGTTGGGTTTTGACAATTGCGCCGAAACGCATGCAGATCGAACGCAATTAGCGGCGTAATTACTGCTTGCGAAAGTCCTGCATGCCGAAAAATGCGCTTAACAAGCATGTGTCTCTTCTGGAAACGAAAAAAGGACCTGTCATCCGTACGGAAACATTTCATCGAACGTGTGAATTTGAAGGTTAAAGGTCACGACGAAATTCTCGGAAGTTTCTCATCGCATGCGTGTGGTTCTTATCAGGTCCGACGATGTCGATGGGTAATTGGGAAATACCCACTGGTAAGGCTGCTGATCACTCGAATTGCGTGCGAATTGCTAGCATATTGAACGCAATAGATTGGTTTTTCTAGCAGATGTTTTAAATACGTGTAATTGATTTGATTTATTATGCAATGTTATGAAAGTCATCTAGTCTGATTAACCTAATCTTGAAAAAATAACCTAGGATTGAAGATAATCGATATTGTTGGTTATTCTAAAGTATTTGATAAATTATGTGAAGTCATCTTGTTTTTTCAAAACAACTTTTAATATTATAATTTAACCTTTTTATATTTTAACCTAAAATGTAATCGAACTTTAATAGGTTATGGGATTATTTGCACTAAAAATTAAGATCTTTTAATCTTTTTTATCTTGATCTAGTTATAAAAACTGAGTTTAATTGTTTTTTAGAATGCCAATTCAGGCTCCACAGTGGACGGAATTTCTAATATGTCCCGTGTGCGTCAACGAGTTCGACGGCTCAATGCGAGCGCCGATCTCGTTGGGTTGCAGCCACACGGTGTGCCGGGCATGCCTGTCGAGCCTCCACCGTAAGCTGTGCCCCTTCGACCAGACGTCCATCAGTGTCGAGATCGAAGCGCTGCCGATCAACACCGCCCTGCTGCAGCTCGTCGGCGTCGCCAACCCCAGCGACGACGATGTCGACAGTGCGATTGTTCCGCGCGAAGCCCTGCCCTACTACGAGGCGTCGCGCAAATGCATCGAGGAGCTGGCACTCTACCTAAAGCCACTCTCGGCCAATGGCGGTGGCGGCAGTACCAACGGCAACTGCAATGGCACGAACTGTACGAATCTGCTCAGCCGGCCGATGCAACGTAAGCTGGTGACGCTCGTCAACTGCCAGCTGGTCGAGGATGAGGGTCGCACGCGTGCTCTACGTGCTGCACGCTCCCTCGGCGAGCGTACCGTCACCGAACTGATACTTCAGCATCAGAACCCACAGCAGCTGTCGGCGAATCTGTGGGCGGCGGTGCGGGCACGCGGTTGTCAGTTTCTTGGTCCGGCGATGCAAGAGGAAGTGCTCAAGTTGGTGCTGCTGGCACTGGAGGATGGGTCCGCGTTATCGAGGAAGGTACTGGTTATGTTCGTCGTGCAACGTCTCGAGCCGCATTTTCCACAGGCGTCGAAGACGAGTATCGGACACGTGGTGCAATTGCTGTATCGGGCGTCGTGCTTCAAGGTGTCGAAGAGGGAAGGCGATTCGTCGTTGATGCAGCTGAAGGAGGAGTTTAGGACGTACGAGGCGCTCAGGCGAGAACACGACGCACAGATTGTGCAGATTGCGACCGAGGCTGGCTTGCGCATCGCACCTGATCAATGGTCGGCCCTGCTGTATGGCGATACAACGCATAAAAGTCACATGCAGAGCATCATAGATAAATTGCAAACACCACAATCTTTTGCTCAGAGCGTTCAAGAGTTGGTCATTGCGTTACAAAGAACTGGCGATCCTGGAAAGTTATCTGTACTTCGACAACATTTGGATTTATTGGCGTCTATTGATTTTACTTCAGGTAAGTTATTTAATGTATTGCACTAGATACAAAGTCCCAATTCCAGATCCTCGCCCCCTCCACAAATTCTTCCCACATTAGTCACGTCTTGAAATTTTGAAATTATTCATTTAGATTCCCCAAGTCCAACATGGAAGGAATGCGCCGACGTCTTAGACGCAGGCAGGCAAGTAGTTGCTGGTTTGGTAGACTTCATCCACCAGCACGGCTCGAGAAAACTCCAAGACCCCGGTCACTCACCACACTCCAAATACAAGATAAGCATGTGTCGTGATTTAACACTACGTGGATCGTGCCCTAGAGGCTCAAACTGCACCTTTGCACACAGCACCGATGAACTAGAAAAGTACCGCGCGAAGAATCGTCAACGTTCTGCTGGTGGAGGCAGTGGCAACAGACGCCCGGAAGCCGGACGTGATAGCCACTCTCCGATTATGAACTCACACACCTCGCCACAACCTTTACCATCTGCCGTCGATGACAACTATTACGCGATGGCCGGCGGCAATGTAAGCGTATCACCAATGTCAGTGCGCTACGCCATTCCACCGACGGTGCCGCACTACGATAGCATGTACTATTCGCAAAACGGGAATTATCCAACGACGCAACCTCTGTACGCAACAAGTCAACCGTATCCGCCCGAGATGTATGCGCCGGCAACGCCTCATTACTTTCCATCACCACCGTCGGAGTACCCTATCTCTGAGTATCTCAACTCGCAGATGCGCTCCACTGTCACATCGCTTACTCCAGCCGATGTCAAGTCAGCTGAGAAGGCATTGAGGAATATGAAGAGCTTGGCCGAGATGTACCAGCGTAAACAGGAGGTCATCTCGCAGTTGGAGAAGGTTGTTGGAAAGAATAAGGCGGCGGCAATTAGTACGTCTGCGACGAATAATGCGCGGCAGGAGCATGATATCGACAGCAATGGAAGTGTGTTTAATTTCAATACGAGTATTACACATTCTGGGCCGACTTTTGTGCGCTCGGATTCGATTCTAACGGATGACGATTACGTACCGTATGATGGTGGTAATACTGCTGGTAAATATGGGCCTATTTCGAGGATGCCCAAGGATAATATGTGCGTGACTGCCAATGTTTCAATGCAACAATATCGTGATCCTAATAATATGGTATGTATTTTTTAATTCTCTACTAACATTACATTCAAACAGTTCAGTAAATCCCTGAATTATTCCTTCAAGCATTTCGTTTTCGTTAATTATCGGCACCAATACCTTTTTTAACTTTTTAAAATTTCAAATCAAAATTTTCATTAAAATCTGTATTGTTGTTTTTATTAAAAAAAAAGTTTGATTCTCAGGTAAGACGACCGGTAACAACTGCATCACCGGTGCCGCTCTGCTATCCGATGCCGAACGGTGAGTACTATATGATCAATTCGCAACCGATGCACTACCAGCGCGTGCAGGATCCGCAGAAAGTGCGAGCCGAGTCGCAACGCGTTAAACAGCAGCTGCGCAACTTGGAGCGACAGCTCAATGACCTGAAGATGGTCACGCAGGGCGGCGGCGTGCCGGCGCTCAGTGAGGGCGAGCGGCTTACGCAAGAACTGCAACTGATTGAGCAGGGCATCACGGAGAGGCACAAGGAAGCACGTTTGGTAAGACAATCATTTCATTTTTCTTTGCTTAACGCAACTTAAAATAAGACCCACCCAAAATTCTAACAAAATGTATTCTTAAAGAATCGTCTGGTATCGACATACAATCCGAGCATTGCTGAAAATTACACCGATAACGCAATGTATGAAGAGGACATTGCCAACGACATG
Source organism: Weissflogia rhopalogaster (assembly GCA_019419845.2). Classification (NCBI taxonomy): domain Eukaryota; kingdom Metazoa; phylum Arthropoda; class Insecta; order Coleoptera; family Staphylinidae; genus Weissflogia; species Weissflogia rhopalogaster. The sequence continues at coordinate 14,281 of WSZQ02054912.1, forward strand.
CGTCGCCTGGAGCAGAGGCTGCAGGAGGAGCTTGAGGAGGACAATAAGTAGCTTCCGGCGGGTGATTAAACTGTAAGATAAGTAGACTTAAACCAACCCAGCAGGAACGTGCTCGTTTCTTATCGACGCTAGAAGATGGTATAAACCCAATGGGTTTGCAGTTAGTACAATGTTTGTTTTGTTCAAATTTCAAAGACAGGTGGTTCAAAGAGCGCATGGTAAATAGGAAAATTTTATTCATTGACACATATACACATATATATGGTGCTAGAGAACTAGATGAAATTGAGCCAATTGGTACTATTATTTATTTGACGTGGTGTATGTTTCTGAATTGTTTATTTTATTTAGTAATTGTTCCAAAAATGTTAAGAGATGATTGAATACGGATAAATGACGTGACTTTCATTTGACACATCGTTTTGGAAGTTGATATATTAATTGTATATTAATTCCAGTTTTATTGGAAGTTTCTATGACGCGTTGCAGGCAAGGGAGGGATGATCCACCACGTGATATAGATGTTTCGTTGTTTGCCTATATTTTTGCAGTGTAGCGTAGTGATGAGGTTATGTGTGCGGAGGCTAATTGAGGTTATGCAGTAGAGTATCAAGTGTAACGAGTCAAAACTAAACGCATTGACGTACATCACGAAGGCCTTACCTGTAAAAAAGCAAAATAGAGAGAATTTATTTAATCATGTGAACTGAGAGACACTTAAGAAAAAATAAATAAACAAAGAGATTTATATTCGAACGCAAACTGCAGAGAATACGAACGTTTTCAAATGTTAAGAAACAATTTATTATATAACTTATATATGAATATATATATAATATATATCTATAATGTATATCTATTATGAAGTAATCATATAATCATACTGTGTGTGATTGGGTATATCAATGTTATCAGTTGATTGAAGAAAAAGCAAAGAAAAAAAAAACAAACAGAAATGGATCACTATTGACTTACTAACTTCTATAATAACCATTTAAATAAGCTAATTTTTGTATTCATTGTAAAATGAAGACACATTCATTGATGTTGTGTAAAACTTATATTTATATAAAATCTACTAGTTGACTTTAAGCGTGTTTCTGCAGAGGAACGAACGCTGCAAAACTTTATAAATCGTTGTGCAATCAAAAAGTTTAAAATGAATCACTTGAAAATCGTACGAAATTGACAATACCATTGACTTAAACAGAGATGATGTATTTTTTCTGAAAACTAAGCTACAAACAACAACTACGTACAGATTCCACACATGTTTAGTTTGTCTTGTTTGCGATTTGCGCCTACGCTATCCGCGTAATTTCCGATTGTGAATTTTGGAGTGAATTCTGTGGCATTGGGCTAGACGGGAACTGATGATAAACATGTATTATATTAAACGACATTTAGCTGCAGATGCTCTTCGAGTAAGCGTATAGTTTGAAATTGGAAATACAGTAAAATAGCGTTGGTTACAGAGCTGTACAACTAACGAATGGACATTATAATAATTCAAACTGATATTATACTGATTATATTAATCGAAACATTTGTATATTTGGGTGGAAGTATATATATTTCAAATATATCTATATATTGCTATTCATTGATTGTATTTATTTTTAATATCACAGTTTTGTTGTTTTCAGCCGGTTTTTTATCGATCGTTGACTTGTGTGATAATAAACTCTTTCTGATTTTATCGACTACATTTATGTATTCATGTACCCTTGGGTTTAAAGCAATGTTCACGCTGAATCGATTGGTGCATGATTTGTAATCCTAGAAATTCAGGAAATATGAAAAACGTCATTTTATGGAAAAGATGATATTTTTTAAACGAAATATTTCTCAATAATTACCCAACTCCTAGGTATAAATATATATATATCAAACCAAACAAGAATGGACATTCTATCAAGTGTAAAGTAGAAAATATTTTAGAACAAAATTTGAATTTCATATTTCAGTTCCTGACCTTACCTGTATTTATGTAACCTTTCGGGCATCATGATTAGTGGGTAGCTTATAATAACTTTATGAATTTATTATATTCTTATAAAGCGCACTATTACACAATCCATCAAGTCGCAATTAATGAAATATTTAGTTATACTTATGGGATTATTTTATTGGGATTATGGGATGTTTCCCATATCAACAACCATTTTGGTTTCGTTAATACGTCAATGTCAAAGAGGTCAAATAATCATTTTCCTTCTATCTAATAATATAAAATAAAATATTAATGAAATTGTTTCGCAACACCTCAAAATTAATTTAATTGTTGCTCCGTTTGAGTATTTTTTGCTAATATGAAATTTTTACAATAGAGCTGTGAAATGTCAAAATTTTCATGGAAACTAGTTCCAAAAATTGCCACCGTAAACTTATGACAGGTATCGTATATGTCGTGCATCACGCCGATTCGAATGCAACGCGCATTCGCGAACCGTCGCCGGACGGCAAAGCGCGTTCTATAGCGCCATTACATTTCTACACTATTGAAACCTCGAGCGACGGTTACAAGCGGCGTGGCGTGTGAGTGCGTGCGGGAAATCGTGCAAAGCTAGTGCCCCAGACATCGCTGCCACCATGTTCAACACCAAGCTAGAGGTCGACCGGCACGTGGAGAAATGTATGCGAAATCTGAACAGCGAAGTCGAGGTAATGCCTATTTTCTATCGTTTTGCTTACAACGCATACCACCCGCGACCCAACTGACCCTGAACCAAGTAGATTTAACGATCAAAACATTGCATACTATTATGTAATATGATATATTGATAACACCTTTTTCGTACTACAACAAACATTTCTGAAAAGTGGATGCATTTTTGGTCGAATATATTTTGGGAAAATTGGCGCCTAAATGCTGCATCCATTTTGTTTTCAACGTTATCTTATTTTCCCTTTTTATTAATGAATTTTAGTATATATAGGGCTGAATATAATCAGTTTGAGCGAGAACACTAGATATGTGTAAATATAACTGGTACTTAATGATAGGATATTGATTAGGATTTGGTTTTTGATTTTTCGCATGAATGAACATAACCTCAATGCTACACATTTTTCCTTGAGAATTTTGTTACTTTTTAAAGTTGCCAACTATGATGACACTGTAAACGTATATATATGATAGCATAATGCAATTGAGCGATATTGTTTCTCTGTTTACCGCTTAAAATAAACAAAAATATTAAATGTAAACTTAATGGTTTGATTTGTTACAGCGTAATTTACGCGGACTTGCGTTTGCGAAAATGTACTATAAAGTACGCGAATATGAACAAGGTTTACGGTACGTTATTGTCTACTTAAACGCGAAACCATCGTCAGCAGAAGGCCAGAATCTTCATGGGAAAATTCTCGAACATCTCGGCAGGACAACACAGGCGTTGGAAGCCTACAGACTGAGTTTGGATCTTGATAACAAACAGAATAATTTAGTCTTGAAAAGTATGTATTAATTTCATTTGAAAATGTTCTTTTCGTCGTTACTATATTTACCGTTATTTCATTTTTGTTGTTGTTTGTTATAATTCCTGTTTTTTGTTGTTATTAAATAGTTTGCGAATTAATGGCGAAAGAACTACACCATTTCGACTCATCCAGTGCTCGCTATTATTGCGAGAAAGCCCAGTCCATCGACCCAAAGAACCCAGTGATCTTTCATCTTAAGGAACGACTCGTTGCTGCCGCCAGCAAGGATCCCAACGACGTAACGAATCTTCTCCTCAAAGAGCTCGAATCACGGCCGCTCGATGTTGATGTACGCGTCCGTCTCCTGCGACACCTCGTCCAGAACAATCGAGCACGTGAAGCGTACACTCACGCCTATGATATCGAACAGAAACATAGCGATATCTTCCTCAACCATCACAAATGGTGCGAGGCTGTCGTGGAAGTGCTCGGGGTTTATCGCAGCACGAACAATGTGTTAACGTGGGAGTTTTGGATGATGTACGTCTGTGCGCTGGATCGGTTGGTGGCGCTGAGTTTCAATGATCGCACCAGGGATTTGGAGCATACGCCATTGGTTCTCAACTTTGATCAGATTCTGCAGCACGCCAGCGACAAACTGATTGCCTGCCCGCAGAAGCAGCTCGTTCAGGAGTTTTGGACGCATTACAGCGGCCAACTGTGTTGGCACTTTCTCACACTGCTGTACAAACAGGCACGTAAGGCGTTGATTAAGTACAGGGAAGCTGGGCAGATGGGTGTACCCCTGCTTTTTGCCTCTTACTGTTTTAAGCCCGCCGATTTGCAAGCACTCTGGTTGGAACATGCGACGACTAGCAGCCGTGCTCAACTACAGCGTTGGCATCGTGAGGCCGCGTATCGTTGCGCACAAGCTGGGCACATGCTCGCAAGTTTGGCACAAGATCGCAAAACGACAATAATCGAACGTGGCACTCACGGTGTCACCGGCCAATGGCGCGAGAAGACATTCAAATTCATTTTTATTTCACGCGAACAGCAGAACAAAGCCACCACCTCGTTCTTTGCACTTTCGAATCAATTGCTCGAAATACCCATTCGTTTACCTGAAAACGACGATCTTGTTTCGTTCACGAAAACCGCTCAATTATTACACCCAAATTCGCTACATCATCATATTTGGCTGGGTCTGAATTCACAGCTCTCAGACTTTGAATGTGCCGTCTTCCCGGGTCTGCAATATACAGTAAAAACGTTTACAAATTGCGCAGCTGAAACATTGAGCGTTTTGGATGTGCAAGCATTCATTTTCGCATCGACTTTGTGCGGACAATCACAGCTCGATGAACAGAAGAACTCCATCTACTACAACGCTGATCGGCCGAAAGTTTTACCCATGCCATGTACCGATCTCCTTGGCACCGCGCAGCAAGAAAAGTGGTTACAATGCGCGTACAAATTGTTTACCAATCAACCCAATGTCGATGTTACCGAAATGCGTATGACATTGATTCGTGGCATTGAGACGATTCGCTGTGTTGGTAATCACGGTATGGATGCGAAGCTCTTGGTGCAGATGGCGAGGCGTTTCGCCGAGCGTGCTTCCAAAGTAACGAAGCAGTCTGAAATTGAGGCAAATGAGACGCGAGCAGAGATGTATTGGCGCGCGGCAATGTACCTCCTCGAAAAGCACAAGAAAAACGAGCATATTTCACACATTTCGAATCGCCTCTTTGATTACAAAGGAAAAGACCTCACGCTTGATCAGGTTCACGAGGCTATTAATGATGGTAAACTCTTCCTGGGACGACAGGCGATGAAGAAGAAAGACTATGAGACTGCTATGAATGCGTTCAAAAACATCAAAGATCCGTACGCGTCGTTTTATCAAGCACAGATTTATAAAATGATGGCTGATAAAGAAACCAATCTTAAATCGGAGAATGTTACGTCGGAAATGCGATCGCAGAATATTATTCTGCTAACGAAAGCGAGGGATTGCTTATATTTGACACTGGACCGCCTGAGAACGCCTGGCAGCGATCCGAAACATCCACTCTATGAGGTTCTCCATCCGGAAATTGAGAAAAATGATAGATTGCTTGCTCGTATCGATCCTGATAACAATCGGAATGAGTGCGACGGCATGTCAGATGATAATGTATCATCTATTGAGAGTGACTTTAACTGCACGCTCAGTCGATTAGAGACGAGTAATCACGGCGTGCATTCGACTCCATTCCGCATGGACAATTCGCGAAGGGATGTCCGCGAAGCTCGGCCATCACCCGAACGTCTTGACGCTCAAATCCGTCAACTCGCTGCGTCAAAGGACATCACTCTAAATAAGGTTTTGGAGCAGAATAGACACGTGATTGATTCGCAGAAATGCATTGCCGAGGAGCTGAAGACGTTCCGCGAGACTGTCGCCGATTTGACAAGCACGATTAACGACTTGAAAGCTTTGAAGATTATCGCCGAGGATGTGAAGCAAATCAAACAGACTGTCGATGATCTTGATAGCTTGCGAAGTGTCAGTGATATGGTTTACGAACTGCGCAAAGAAGTAGCTGAATTGAAAAAGAACTCAGCGAGTACGATCAAAAGCAAACCGAGTCAATTGAGCGACGAAGATTTATATGGCTTTGAAGATGTTGATCTATCTGCAGAGATTGCGAATACGACTACACCTTTGTCTGCCCTGTATCAGAATGCGGCTGGGAGAATGAATCAAAGCGTTCAGAATATGAGTTATCCCGTTTCGAATCCACTCTATGGATATCCACTTTATCCGCCTTATGCTGGAATGCCAGGAATGATGGCGGGACTCAACTTCCCACAGGCTCATCCAGCTGATGCAGCCGCTGCTCATCTGGCGGCCGATTATCGAGCTATGAATTCATTGCTTCAGGGATATTCACATGCGCCGACTATGCAATCGACGATGCAAACTTTGCCTCAACAAATGGGTGCATCTCCCGGATATATGCCCCTGCCACAAACGCAGCAATACCCCCTGCAGACACAACCAACGAATCTGTTTGCTGGAAGTGCGTCTTCACAGTCTATTTCGTCTACAACGGTAATGCCAAGTTCCCAGTCACTCGCATTTGGAATGGGATCTGTTTCCACAAGTTCTGCACCAAATTCAACATCCATGGGATCTCTTGCCTTTGGCAATACTAGCAGTATGGGTTTGGCTGGAAGCAGTGTTGCTCCTTCGTTGAGTGCACCTTCTTCCGCACCACCTCCGTTGGCTCCAATCTCAGTGCCTACTTCACGCCCAGCACCAGTGAATGTTGTGATTACTTCTTCGGATCCGCTTCCTAAAGCTGTTGCAACGCAACAGCCTGTGCTCTCCGTAACGATTCCACCAGAACATCTTAAAGGTAATAAAGTTCATAATTATCAAATTACACTGCCGGCCAGTGTATCTTCTACGGCGAACGCTCCTTCCGTGTTGAGTCAAGCGCCATTGGTTGTATCCACTCAGAGTATTCTCTCGAATGTCTCTGCACCAATTTACTCCGCTCTCAGTGAGTCACCTTCGAAAACTGGTAGTGCTAGCAGTGCTCTAGGTTTACAGATTGAAAAATCACTGAATAATAGCTTCAATCGCACTTCGAATGATTCCGAAGGAGATGTTTCACGTGACGATGAGCACGATCCATGTCCCGACTTCAAACCGATTATTCCGTTGCCTGACGAGGTGCCTGTTACAACAGGCGAGGAGAACGAGACGGTATTGTTCAAAGAACGTGCAAAACTCTTTAGATTCGCGACAAACGAATGGAAAGAACGCGGTGTTGGAGATTTTAAAATACTGCAACACAATGAAAGTAAGAAGGTGCGTGTATTAATGCGTCGCGATCAAGTACATAAGATCTGCGCCAACCATTTTCTTCACCCTGGAATGGAGGTGAATCCTAGGAAGAATAATGCCAAGGCGTATGTATGGGCTGCTAATGACTTTGCCGAGGGACAGAGTACAGTGGAGACATTCTGTGTCCAATTCAAAACACCCGAGATTGCAAAGAGCTTCTACAATTGTTTTGAGAAAGCGAAGCATATGAAAGGTGAAATTAAAATCGCTTCTACAACTGTGTGTCCCATGGTGTCATCGGTTCAAACGTCACCATTTGTGGGGAAGCCTGCTACTTCTCTCAACACTTCGGCAGATATGGGTGGTTTCAAATTTAGTTCCACCCCTACTTTCAAACCTAAAGATGATGAAACTCCCAAACCATTGACTGTGAAAACAGTTGAGACACCCAAGAGCGTAGCAAGCCCATTTGCTTCATTTACTTTCTCATCGACGCCTAGCACAGTTGGTGGCACCTCCACTGGAACAACACCGGCGAAACCATTCTCCTCCTTCACATTTGCGAATACAACCGAGCCACTTCAGTCAACCCCGACTACCACCAACTTATTTGCCGCATTCAGCAATGTGAGTACGTTTACACCACCAACTTCAACAATCTTTACAACACCAGTGTCCACACCAGTAAAACCTGGAAATAGTGCAGCACCAACAAAAACGGCAACTCCAGGAGAAGTTAAATCTCCAGCTCTAAATGAAGATGGTGATGATTTTGTCCCCACAGCAGAATTCAAACCAGTCATTCCTTTGCCTGAATTGGTTGATGTTAAGACCGGCGAGGAGGGTGCTGAAGTATTATTCGAAAACAAAGCCAAACTGTTGCGTTTTGATAGTACAAATAAGGAATGGAAAGAGCGTGGTGTTGGTCAGATGAAGATACTGAAGGAAAGCAACATGTTGCGCCTGCTGATGCGTCGCGAACAGGTGCACAAAGTGTGTTGCAATCATCAGATTTTGAAACAGATGCAATTTACAAAGATGGCTAAGACCCAGAATGCGATAACTTGGTACGCAAAAGATTTTTCTGAAGGGGTGTTGAGCAGCGAGTTACTGGCGATACGATTCAAAACCGAAGAATTGGCCAACAAATTCTTAAATATTATTCAAAAGGCTCAAGCTAGCATGGATGATTCGAATTGTCTTGGTGGTGGAGGATCAACGGATAAAACAGATGCGCCACAGAAGAAGCTTACTACGCCCTTGGCGAAAGGATTTGGTGATGCTTTCAAACCAAAGGCAGGTGATTGGGAGTGCAAGAACTGTCTCATTATGAATCAGCCGAAAGTTTCTAAATGTGTTGCCTGTGATAGTCCGAAGAATGATGCGGTTGCAAACGCTAAAGTGGATGATAACAAGTTCTGCTTTGGTATAAAACCACCTAATAATACCCCGTTATTCGGAGGTAGTTCACCTGCCGTTACGACTAAACCTACGACAGGATTTGGAGATCAATTCAAACCTAAGGTAGGATCTTGGCAATGTAAGGGTTGTTATACTCAGAATGCCGAAGACAAATTGAAATGCGTGTGCTGTGAAGCGGCGAAACCGGGCACTGAAACTGCTACACCAAGCAGCACGTCATCCACCCTGAAGGGTGTTGATTTGTCTACTGGTGGATTAACGTTCTCGTTTGGATTGCCTGCAGCGAAACCAGCTACTCCTGCGAAGACCCAAGAAGTATCGACAGTTTCATCAACAACGACGGTACCACGAGCAGGATTTGGCGACTTATTTAAAGCAAAAACAGGTTCTTGGGAATGTATCGGTTGTTATTCAAGAAATAATGCCGAAGTGCTTTATTGTCCTTCTTGTGAAACACCCAAAGATGATGCAGTTCCTCCTAAATCAACGAGTAACACCCCCAAAGGTATTGATCTATCTACTGGAGGACAGCAATTCATGTTTGGTATTCCAAAAACACCTCAGGCTCAAACTACGCCTAAAGCGACAACTGCGAATACTTTCGGCTCATTTACGTCTACATTTACCGGCACTCCTAAGACTGGTTTCTCATTTTCTCTAAACACGACCACTAGTGAAAAGGCAACGGATACCCCTAAAGAAGGGGATGTGGAAGAAGTCTTCGGATCACCTCATAAGGTAGGATTTGAGTTTACTCCACGTTCACCTCGACGTCAAAGCAGCGGCCAGCAACTGGATGAAGAAGGCGGTGATGACTCCTATTACGAGGAAGAGGAAGCAAATGTCTACTTTAGACCGGTCATCCCACTTCCGGATAAGGTGGCTGTGACTACCGGCGAAGAAGATCAAGAGGTACTATACTGTCATCGAGCGAAGTTGTATCGTCATACAGTCGGCGAATGGAAGGAGAGGGGAATTGGAGAATTGAAGATTTTGTTTAAGAAAGATCAAAACAAATTAAGGTAAGATTTTCAAACTTGGAAATCACAGATTTTACAAACATGTTTTATTTGTAGGGTTCTAATGCGTCGTGAACAGGTGCACAAAATATGTCTCAACCACGTCCTCACACGTGATATTGCCTACAGCAAGAAAGACGATAAAACATGGTTATTTAATGCACCTGATTTCTCCGAGGGTTCGATTGAACATTGCAGCTTCTGTCTGCGCTTTAAGACCCCTGAAGTCGCAGAAGAGTTTATGAAGGCAATCAACGATGCGCTCAAACGTACCAACGCCGACGGTAAGATTACCATTATTACTACTATCAATTGCAATACGATGCTTGTGGGATCGTGTGTTGCGTTTGCCGCGCTTGCTGCATTTGCGATTTGGCATCGCCGCTAAGTGTAATTGCTATTACATACACCAAAAAGTTACCAAATTAGGAAATTTTTACAAATGTTTGCATGCCTTTATTGAATTGAATCTCGAAACATATTGCAAACAATGTGATATAACGAAACTGGTTACTTACATAAGTGTTAATGATTTTTTTATAATAAAACTACTAAAAAAAATTACGCATTTCAAAATTGAATTGATTTCCCTATTTCGAATTTGGGCTACTTTACTTCATACATAGAGTTTATAAGATATTGCTTACTAACCACGATTTTATTTATTTCTAACCCTTTAATGACCACATTTTATTTGATTGTTCAATATTTCACCTTTCTTTTGTACCTTTCTGGTTTCGTTTCATTTGGTTGATTTGGGTTTCTTTCTTGATGTGCTTTGCAGACGCAACTGTAGATGACGGCAGCGAGTCAGATGTGGAATTTGTCAGCGAAACGCAGGTCAGTGCTGAGGAGCAGGATGAGGCAAGACGCCTCCTTCTGCCGCCAAAGTTCATGGCGTACCGTCAATTAGAGGACTGCAAATGCGAGCAATGTTTGAAGGAAGTTGCTGAAGAAAAGGGTAGTGCTACACCACGGAAGAATATGTTCGGTAATCTAAACACATCAGTTGTATCGAGCGGTGGGTCGACATCTATCTTTGGCACACCGATTGGTAACTTCTCATTCGGAACTCTTTCTTCGCCTGCCACTACAACGTTGAGCACTGCAAGTAAAAGCGAGCAGTCAACGCAAAGTGAAACCGTGAAGGATCTGCTCAAGAAACCATCTCTGTTTGGTTCCAATACCACCCCATCCACAACAGCGCAATCAGAGTTTACTTTTTCAAGTTTGATTCAACATTTATCAGATGGAACTCAACCACCTGCAACTACATCAGTGGTCTCTATCTCCACTCCGCCAATTGCGACTACAAAACCACCAATTTTCGGTTCGGGTAGTTCTTTATTTGGTCAGTCCACAACGCTCACAACTGGATCACCATTTAGTGGTGGAAATATCTTCGGGCAAGTCACGCCGGGTAAACCTTTCACAGGTGGTAATATTTTTGGAGCCGCAGCAGTTAAGCCAAGCGAATCGACGTTTTCCTTTGCGAATATTGCTAAACAGGCGGATGAGAAGGAAATGGAGAAAGAAACAGCGACCAAAGATCCCAAATCACTTTTTAGTTTCGCTGATATGGGAAAGCCCAAAGATGGCGGTGGTACACCTTCAACGGCTCCTAGTTTTTCGGCGCAACCTATTTTGGGCAATGCAGCTTCAAATGTTACTTTCGCTTCACTTGCGGCTAACGCTGACACTATGCCCTTTGGAAAACCTAAAAGTACGTTGACATAGCTCATATCAATTCGTAGTAACAGAAAAGATGCATTAGTTATCTATATTTATCCTTTTATTTTTAGCTACTACAGACAATCCTTTCGCAAATCTAGGTGCAGGAGCACCTGTATTTGGCAGCAAACCTGCACCGACAAACACCTCGAAAGTTGAGGATGATGACGATGGTGCAGGTGGAGATAATGATCACGACCCACACTATGACCCAATCATACCTTTGCCCGACGAGGTTGAGGTTAAAACTGGCGAAGAAGATGAGGAAGTGCTCTTCAGTGAGAGGGGGAAACTGTACCGCTTTGCAAACAAAGAGTGGAAGGAGCGAGGTGTTGGAAATATCAAAGTTCTATACCACCCAGGCAACAGTAAGTTCATTTGCTTCCTCTTTTTATAGAAGCTTATGATAATTGTTTTTTACAGAAACTTATAGATTGTTACTACGCCGAGAAGCCGTACACAAAATTGTTCTAAACCAACGAATTACATCCGATTTGGAAATTATCGCATTCACACTATCTGCTAATGCATGGATGTGGGTGGGTATGAACTATTCTGAAGAAGGACATGTGCTGGAACAACTTGCAGCTCGTTTCAAAAATGAAGCCCTCTCACTAGCGTTCCACGCAGCCGTCCAGAAAGCCATTGCGGCCGTGAAGGAATCATTAGCAAACACATCGGCTATTCAGGATGGTGCATCCTCCAGCAACGTAGAAAACGTATCCGACGTCGAAGAAGAGGAGGAGGAAGAAGATGACGATCAGGACTACGATGAGGAGGACGACGATGATCGGTAAGCCAACGTGTGTACCTACATATTGGTTATACATATAATATTTTATTTATCTTTTGTTGCAAACACTCGTCTTTTATTGTTACGTAAATTACATACTCATTACTACAATATTTTTGTTAAATTACATGAGCGTTTGTTAAATATAGATGTAAGTAATTGAATGTCGTTTTATTTATCGTCTATCTGTTTAATTTTTGTTCAATTATAATTTTGTTTTATTTTACGGATATATCTTTGATTCTATGGGTTGTTTGTTTCAACAGGGCGGTGATGAACAGTTGTGAATGTGGTCTATTTGAACAAGTCGGCACTACCTGGAAAACAATCATCCTGCAAGGTCTTGCTGAAATTATCTTTGACAGGGAACTGGATGTCTCGCGAATTATTGTTACCAATGACGCTGGTATTACGCTGAGCAACACTTTAATTGCTATGAATTCAAATATGGAACGGAAACCAGATGTAAGATTATTTTTTTAAGTTTAATTTTCCAAAATGTTTAATTTCAATGTTTTTTAGGAAAATGGTTGCGAATTACACTGGACAGCAGTTGAACATGCCGATGACAAGTTGGACTGGCGAACGCTCAAACTTACGTTTGATAATCCTGAGGAAACTGAAAATTTCTATATGTCCTACCATGAATTAAAGGCATACGCAGACCAAGCCAATATAATTGATGAAATTCCAAGTAGGGATGAATACGAGCCATACGTATATGGTTCGTAAATATCATCTTATATAGATTTAGGTTTTGTCCATTTTTGGGAAAGTTTTGTAAAAGTTAAATTACGTTATATTTGTAGAAATGATTTGTCCAGTTTCCTATTATATGTTCTTGCTATAATTGTTACTGCAAGGAATTTTACAGAAAGTACTGTTGAATTAATTTTATAGTCGCAATTGGCATAATAAATTATGTATTTTACCTTCTTGTAAAAAACCTCCAATTGGTAACCTTTGATTATTTCAGATATTTCATCACATTTTATAGGTATAATTAACTGGCCAGTTGATTCTCGTATCTTGTAGCATTCAAATTCTTATTTCCACTTTAATTTGAAAATTAAATAATTGTTTATTTTATTTAATTATATAGTTATTTTAATTGTATACTAATGCATTTCTTGTGCCAATATAGTATTATTCTAACTCGTATAGATGGCGCTTCTGACTATCTCTCACATAATTGTTATAAACTGATATTTATACGAAAGAGCATCGCTAGGGTAGTGGAGGGTGGGCTTCAACAACTGAACTACACACTCCCTCGACTATACGAACTACTTACACGTCGAAAAATTAAAAAAAAGGAACTCCCGACCAGCATTGAACCGGAGACCCTTTGCGTGCAACGCCCAAACGCTACCACTATACCAACGCAGTTTCCTGTCAGGACTGAGTTGAAACATCCATATAACTGGATTTATTGCAAAATATATATATTGCAAAAACTAAATTGGAGTAATCAGTCTACCAAAGAATTGTTGGAAGATTGGTATAAATAAAATAATATTATGTAACGTGATGTTTCTTGAAAATATAAAAAATATTAAATGAGCTGTAGTAATCGAATAGGTTGTTATTAAAGAAATACGATAAGTTGCGAAATAAAATACTGATTTTATTCATTTAAAATTGTATATAATAGCCTTACAACACGGTCGTAGTCTTATCATCAATTAATAACACATGCTTTTGCCTAGAATTTCAAACCAAGGAAAGCAACACCCAGAAATGACGAAACACGTCGAGAGAAGAAGAAGTAAACGTTCCCACACATGCTGTTCAATTCTATTGAGCTTTTGTTTTCGTCCACAAGATATATTGGTACAACATGTATAAACAATTTTACAAAAGTTTCGAGAGTCCCGCCTTGCTTTTTGGCTGTTACCGTTTGTATTTAATATCTTCATTTGTTGCCTGTGTTTTTGTGATATATGTATGTAATAATCTTGAAATTGCTCCTCACATATGAAGTAAATCGTATGAGACATTTTACGTACTAGACTTTTATGTAGGTATATAATTAATACATTCGCTCGTCACTTGCCCACGTCATATTATTATTCTTCGTATAATATATAATAAAATCTTAAAATTATGAAATGTTTTTAAAAAAATACAAAAAATCTACAAAGAGACATTGGTTATAAGCTATATTTATATATATATTTATATACTCCTTACTTGTCGTACTTGTATTTTCTTTCTTTCTTGTTTTTGCAAAAATCATGTTTTTCTTGTTACCATTGCTATGTGAAGTGATGCATGTGTTTTGTATTATGGTTTTGTGTATGCTGTGATCGCTGTGTGAGTGTTCGATACACGAATATTTTCAATGCAGAAGAAAATGAGAGCTACTGGTTCTCAATTTAAATATTAATCATATCCACGTCTGTGTGTGTGTGTGTGTGTTTTCTTTCTTTCGTACATATAAGAAGATAGACTGCACTAACATGAACGAATGAACGTGGTATGAGGGGGCCAGACACGTATGGCACTTGCTTTGTTGCTTCCTTTCTTTATGCCTGCTACAAATGAGTGGATAGCGAAGGGATTTTTTTCAGTTTTCCTTGTTCGTTGGTCCCTAAAATGACCAATAACACACGCAGTTTCGAGTGCTATATCTGTCCGTCTCGTCTCGCGCACATATAATCATATAAAAATTCAATAAAATCGCTTTGCATTTCAAAAAAATAAAATCAAAATAGAACATAATCAATCAAGAGCATACCTATCTATATCTTCATATTATTTTTTATACAAAACAAAGAATTCCTTAACTAGCATTTTCTCTCATTTTACTATCAATAAAAGTCGTCCACAATAATATTATCCATCTTGTTGTTCGCACCAAGCATGCGTATACGCATGCT
>WSZQ02055023.1:1659-12143 GCA_019419845.2 Weissflogia rhopalogaster
AGTATAATTTTATATCGTCATGTGACATGTTTTTTGTGACTTTATGGCTTTATAAAGACTTTCACTTTTTAGATCGTTCCGTTTCCTTTCCCTGTGATCTTGCCCTTTCCGCGAATGCTGTGTGATACAATTTTGACGTTGAGCCGGACTGGTGGAAATGTTCATGATCTTTTTATAACAACGCGGCATCTGATGTCGTGCTGAGTACGAAGAGCGTGACAGCAATCGGACGATGAATATAACATGAATATCAGATGCGAGGAAGAATTCCGCGTGTTGTACGTGCCGTTTGTACGTGCTCAGTATTTAAACAGATATCCACACTAATGACATTTTCCATCCATTTATTTTCTTCCGCCTTCTTCTTTTTCGTAAATATTGAATTTCATGTAGGTGCCTTCGCTTGAAGTGCACATGATGAATATGTAATATTTGTGCTTTTGAACTATGTAGAGAACTATGTAGAGGTGTGCGTTTCTAGTTTAATTAAGTTTTGGCCAAGTTTTCTTGTAAAAATAAAGTAACGTTTAAGTTTCATTTTTTTTAGAAACAGTAGTTTAAAATAAGAAGTATATGATTTGTCGCCAATGTGTTGCACTTTAGTTTCTTGCTCCATTGGGAGACTGATCCGTACCTTTTAAGAGGCATATTTTTTATACATATCTGTTTGATAATTTTTCCAAGTTATTATTGCGATCTAATTTTTAATTGACGTAACATTTTTAAAATTTGAGGCAAATTTAAAAAATTGATCAAACTCAATCAGGGGTCCTTGGAGTTGATTCAGGAAGGTCTCATTCCGATCATATTTGACCCAAGTCAGTTGACCCAACTATCTCTAAGGTTGTAAGTGGCTTAAGTAAGTTGCTTAAGTCAATAGAAGGAGAAAAGGGAAGAATCCTTTAATGCAATGGAATGATATATAATAACATAAAATATTAATTAGTTTGAGTATAATAACAGAAATAGCTATTTTTCAAAGTGAGAGTCGAAATAACAACAAAACAAAGAAGACAAATATCAATCGGTGTTAAGTAGCTCTCCCCTCAGAGGACAATGTACGTTGAGAGTGGCGCACACGCTGGAAAATGTTGAGTTTTCCACGATTTCAATCCCCTTATGGAAGTCCACCCACGCGTGGCATTAAGCAGGAATCAAACAAACACACTTAAACACTCACAGTCAACGGCCACATGAGCCCCCCATCCATCTATCCATTCACGCCGCCACGTAGCCATCGCGGCCGGATCACAATGCGAAAAAAGGGGTGCGCATCGCCCACCCGCTCGGCTTTTTATTAGCGACATAAAAACCTTCCGATAACTGTTGGCTGACTGCACAACCCCGTGCCATACAGCAATGCCATCAAGACGAACAAAAAGCACCACCGGATATGCTCACCCGTGTCGAGCAAGTAGTGGAAAATGAGTTTTCCACCATGCACGTACACCGCAACGCGCACCCAGCATGTACGGTGATAAAAAAGGAAACGCATAAAACCCAGAAGCTCCAAAACGCAGTTTGCTACTTAATTCCTCCCGAGAAACGCGGAATAGTGCAGGAGTGGTAATTTATCGCCTGCTTTTCACGCGGAGGAAAAATATTTAATTAGGTTTGTACGTGTAATTATAATTTTCCAGCGCCTTTCTGAGAAGACGTCCGGTGGATCGGAGAAGGTTACTTTCTGATTATCGCTATTATTTCGACGCGTTGTGAGCGAAATGTGTAATGGCCCATAACGGGCTAAAGTTTCGCAGCGTTTGCGCTAGAGTTTTGCAGTGGAGCGCGAGGCTCTTATAAAGCCTTAATGCCATTATCAGCGCTGTTGCCGCTTTCCACTGGCATGACTTGGTATCAGTTGAAGGCAGTGTATTTGCAAACTTGCAAAATGGACATTAGCAGCAGCTATAATGGACGATAATGGACATGGTGTTAGAACACATTTGCAAATATGGCTGTAATCAATATTAAAACACATTTCAATAAAATTTAATTCCGGCGCAATATTTTACATCTGTTTTTGAATTTACAATTTGTAAATATCTATAGTTTTAGTTTTGCTATTTTTATACTCATTCTAATTCCTCGCCAAATTTGCTAATAGTCGTCAAACTTATCAAAACTGAATATTCTTATAAAATAACTGAAAACTATGTGAAAACTATGTGCAAATTGAATAAAATCGCATTTTACCAAATAAGCACAATATAATTTTTAAGGAATTATAACTTAAGGAGCCTAATTAAATGTTAAAATCACTATCTACGCATATAAAGACTTTTACCAATATGATTGGTTCCAATAAATTAAACATACGAATAAACTTCTATAATTACTTTATAAATGACGCGTACAAACATATTTTATTACTCTATTCCCTGAATATATAGTTTAATTGACAGAATTAATTTGAGTTTAATAACGACGCCGCACCGTATCAAAGGCGATACAATTCGCAGGCATTGCAAGAGGAAAATGTATAAATACATCACCATACATATACCATACCGCAAATGCATAAAAGCACGCAGCACTTTCGAGAGCGTTCGACTTGCATTGTGTGCAATGCCCATTCATTGTCGGTTATGTGCTGCATTCCGCAAGAATTCGCTTCGAATGCTTTTAATTCATCGTAAAGTTTAATACTCCATACTGAATATTGCGTTGGTTTTATTGTACACTCATAAACTTGCGAAATAGGTATTGAAATATGAAACGGGGAATTAGGTGGGTCGAACAACATGGAATAATTGAAGATTTGTATTTTAATTAACAATAAATGTATAACTATTATGATTTAATATATTTAATATATTTTAAAATGAAAATATATGTTTGAGAAATGGTATATAGTATAGTAAAAATATTGTAATTCTTGGTGTACAGGGATTAAATACTTCAGATTAATAGTGTAGTTTCGTAGGTTTCTGAACCACACCCACTTCTATTTTTTGTAGAATACTGTCGATTCCCCTTACATTTTTGACGATGTAGGTCACCCCTTTGGTGCCCCCGGAGTTTCTACAATACTATAAGTAACCCACAAGCTACCACAAACAATATATGAAGAAAATTTGATCTACTGTTGGCCATAACTGATAAAACATAAACAGCAATGAAAGAAACTTTAATAGTATTTATATTTGTTCTAAGGTCTTTTTCTTCTCCTTCTTTGTCCTTGATAAGCAATTTTTACCTATTTATCTTCAGTGGTCATCTCGAAGTTGTTCCCTCCATCTCTTACGGGGTCTACCCAAGGATCTTTTGCCTCTCGGTAATCTGTCTCTTGTGATCTTGACCAATCTGCTGTCGTCCATGCGGTCTATATGTTGGTTCCATTGTTTACGCCTCGTGTTGTGCCAATCGTTGATGCTTGGTCCTCACATTTGCGTCTAATCTCAATGTTGTTAATTCGATCGCGTAAAGAAGCGTTCGTGATACACCGCAGGGTTCTCATTTCGGAGGTGTTCAAAAGTCTTTCTGTCACAGATGTTGCGGGGTGCGTTTCGTGCTCATTGGCGTTACTGTGGCTTTGTAGATGTTAATTTTTGTTTCTATTCTAAGGTGTTTGTTGCTCCTTATGTAATTTCGAAGGAAACCAGAGAGATCCTGTTTGCTTTATCAACGTGGACTCGTCTTTCTTCGTTAAGGTGTCCGTAGTTCGATATTGTGATTCCCACGTATTTGAATTCGTTTACTTGTTCTATTATTGTACCGTCTACCTCAAAGCGAATTGACTGGGCAGCGATGACTATGCACTTGGTTCTATGTGGGGCTATTTCCATATTGTATGCCTTTGAGGATTGGTTAAATATGTGCAGCATTCTCTGCAATTTGACCTCTGTATTAGCGATGAGTGCAGCATCATCCGCATAGCAAACAATATTTATGTTGTTTTGACCCATTTTATATCCTTTACATTGTCTAGTTTTGGTGATTATTTCATCCATCACGAGGTTGAAGAGTAGAAGACTTAGAGAGTCCCCTTGTCTGACACCTTTACCAATTCTGATGGGTTCCGTTGTCTCTTGGTTTACCATCAGTTGAAATTCGTTTTGTGTGTAAATTTCCTCTATGACTTCAGTCAGGTCTATAGGAATGTTGCGTTTGTGAAGAATATAGCTTACATCATCTATTTTTACCTTATCAAATGCCTTTATTAAGTGGTGTTGTAAGGTAATAAATAGAAAAATAAGTATACTTGTTTAATTAACTAAAGTTCTTGTAATTTTTATGAATGCTCATAAAATTATAATCGGTATTGGTAATAATTAATTGGGTAAGACTATATAAATATGGATTTAATCAATTAGCTCTATCTAAAAGTAATAAAATTGCTATATAACTAAAAGGCGGGCTATGAAAAGTTGGTAGTATCTACTCGCTGGTTCACGGACCACCCCCACCACTACTTTTCTTAATCTGGCAAGCTACTACACCATCGAATTCAGCCAACCTAAAAATAACTACCTATTTTTAAATTAACAAGATGATCTTGCCTATTTCAAAATCAAGATTTAGAAAATGTAATTTTCATACATACATTTTCCACTCTAAATAAACTTTGACGTAAATATTCCAATTTTCTCTAAAACTAGACTAAAGTCCATCATAACGAACGTGGCGGCAGCTAGGTGTCAGGAAAACAGAATTTAAATTCGAAATTATTCATCCCCGGTGTTAAATTTAATTAAATTCAGTAGTTCACACTGCGCAATGCAATATCCGCCTTCAACGCTCGTAAAAAAACGACAGACTCGTTTAAATAAATTATAATTTAAAAACACATTATTCTGTATTCGGTATTTGTATTTGTATTCGTCCACAGCCAGCATGCGGTTGTGGTTGTGTGCGTTTGGGCTTTGTTTTGTTTCGTCAATGCGTCTGGCTGGCCCGGGTGAACGCGTTGATGATTCATACGGCCATTCGTACATTCGGTGCGATTTTCGGGGGTTGTCCGGAGCGGGAAGGAGCCAGACGCGGTTAACTAACGCGGCCCATAAATGTCACGAATTAGAAATATATTGACTCGAGGGGTGCACAAAACGCAACCGAAAAATTTTCGCCGTTCGCATTCGTGCATCGATACGGACGCAAAGCTAACTAATATTATTAAATGAACTTGGCTTTTTAGCTCGTGGTTGGTAGACGGTAGACTTTTTTTTCTTCTTCTCCTTCATCGTAAAAGGCGATTCTAGGGTGGGTGGGCCGTTTAACCATACGCGAGCGCTTGATTAAATGAAATAATAGAACGTTTCGTGCCGGAGGGTACAATTTTATATTATACGCATTACTGGGGATATTTTACGGTGGAGAATATAACCGAGACGGAGACGTTGGCTATGGTGATGGTGGGCGAGTTCATCAACTAAAAGTGCCGAGAGGATTCCGTAATTTTGGGTTGCAACTTTCTTTGGTAGGGTTTTATTATCGTTTTTTTGTGAATTATCATTTCTTATGAATTATCATTTCTTATGTTGAATTTAATTACAATTTCGTATCATTGCTAATTACAGAAATGCAGAGGAGGTAGAATGTCTACAAGTTGATTAATTGACATATATTTTAATTTCATTCACTTTTTCAACGTTTTAAATTGGAATTCCTATTAAATATTAAAATGGTATAATTATTAATAATAGAAGAACAGAACATACATGTCATGAAACATACATGCCAACATATATTTTAATTTAAAAGTAGTGGCGTTGCAAGCGCTACTAATATACAAACAAAAACGCATTGCAGAATTCAAATATGTAGACAACCAACCCTACAACTAATACGTTTATTGAAACACTACTTTTTAAAAATCACATGCAAAACTTAAACCATTAAAAATGTACGAATTACTGTGATAAGAAATAACATTTGATTTTATACGAAATTTGTAGTTCATTTGTAATGATTATAAACCATTTAAATCTTTCGCCGAACCCTAGCTGTTCTTTTATTTCCACTCTCACAAATCAATAACCCAGCAATAATTTTTATCCGACTGCAACATTATTTTTTCGGCGTGCCGCATCGTTTAAACACATCTCTACCACCCACCTTCTTATTTTATTTCATCCGTTTGCCTACAAGGTACACACAGGAATAATATCCGCAGGAGTCACAGAAGAGACCATCCACAGAGTAGCCATTCCTCAACCAGATCACGTACCAAACTCTCCGGCGCTCAGCCGCTTTTTTGCGCTTGTTTCGCATGCTGCTTTCGTTTCATTTCGTTCCTAAGCATCGATTTCTCTCAAAGATACCAGGAATTGAAGCAGCAGAGAAGCAGGAGAATGCGCTTGCGATGCTACGCACTAGCAGCGCAAAAAATAAAAGAGAGAATGAAGAAGCAACGCAGGCCTTTTTTCAGCGTTCGCCAAACGCGGCAAAAATCAATTCGACTTCAAAACGTACGAGAATAATCAACAAGTTATTAGTGGCCTGCAGCAGAGTCCGGGACATGTTAATTAAAACGATTAAATGCAATTAAACAAATTCAGAGAAAAGGATTTGTTTGACCAATTAGCGGACAATGGACGTAATTATGAGCTTTGTGGAATTAATCTGTAAAACTGAGTGCTTTGTTTCTGCGGTAGAATAGTTTTGTTTTGTGGGAATTTGGAGAGAAGCGTTTGAGTGCTGACAATTGGAGGAGAGGAAAGCCGTAATTAATTATATACGATTTAATTGGGTTGCGGGTGTTTGAACTCACATACTGTGAAATGTGATTAGCTCTTTAAAGAAAAATAGTTGTCAGTTTACATGTTTGTAGTGGAATAATGGAATTTATGCGGCAAAATGATATTTCATGATATCATGACTTAACTAAGGTAGTACTATACAGTTTACCTTACATTACATTATTTAGTATAAGGAAACCTATCTTACACGGAAAAAATTCCAATTAGTTTACGTGACGTATGTAATATAGCCTTCCATGTAAGGTAAATATAATTATAAGGATTTCAAAAACTATATAAGATATTTTAAATATTCAAAACTAATCTGATAAATAATATAATAATCATAAATACATATAAATAAATAAATAAATTATACGCCATCCCGATTAAATTTTACGGCGATGATGAGAACCCACGATGGTCCTTCGTGGAATCTTGCAATTTCGTTTTTTTTTTTCAGATTTTATCGCACCGCCTATTGAGAAACACATTTTTTGGCTTTTTGCTGATTTCTTTCACTTGAAAATTTCACTTGTTTAATAAATGTTCAAAGTGAAATTAACGATTGCCATCTTTTCTGAATCTAAATATCAGATCACTAGAATTGACGTAAAGGGGATACTGTGTCAAATTAAAGATGTCCTTTTAAAACGACGAATTACGAATATTTTATTATAAGATCTTGCTGTTAAAACTCACAATCAGCTGATGTACGGTTTTTAGTTCACTCCATTCTTATTGAAATTGGCCTTAAAACAGTATTAACAAAACTATCCTCTTCTCAAGAATTCTAATTTTAAGCAAACAACAAATTAGTAAAATTTCTACTAACTAAATATAGAAAAGCAGCACAACAAAGTGCAGCCACCCTCATGAAAGAACGTCCACTGTTGTTCGCCTCTCCCGCTCTCGAACGACTTATAAATATCTATTTCAAAACTAAACAAGCGTGGCACAAGCAGGAGAGCACTCGTCTCGCCTACAATCAACTTTTTGGGGGATGTATAGAGTCGTAGACTCTGGCATGTTATACACGCCGCGCGCACATTCAAAGCTACCTTTTGCCCTTTTCCTTTTCGAAAAGCGGGGGCCCCGGGGCCCGAGACTCGGTCCCTTTTCGCAGGAATGACTCACAAACGCCCGTTATCGTAGATTAGTCCGCATCCCTGCAAGCCGCAACGCATTCCCAAAAATACTTTGCTTCCCGGTTTGGGAAGATTAAACTCTTCCAGGAAGAAATAGTCATAGTTTCAAGGAATTCAATATCAGAGAGTATGCGAGTGGGTGTATAATAGTGGGTTCGCCTCTGATGGATACTTCGAGAATCTTCTAAATGTTATCGAGTGGCTGGCTCAAGTGGAAATTTACATGATGGCAAACATTCTCTGAGTAACTTGATCTAATTTTGGAGGTGGTTGCGAAATAGGGAAGGATGGCGAAAGCGGCGGGTGCTGCAGGCTCGATGACATGGACCTGCAGCTTCCCTGCAGCTACCCTACAGCGAATATGCATTATCGAATTAGTTTCGCGTTTATGACATTAAAGGAAAAATGTGTAAACACCCTTCACTCCTTTACAAATTGATCAGTATACAATGGGGCAATAAGCATAATCGAATTTATTAAAAAATTAGCTGTTGGTCATATTTTTTACAAATGTGTTATAATAAACTTTCTTTCTATAAAATTATTATTTTTGAGATTACAGACCGAAATTCCATTTTGATGTTAATATATAAATATATACTTTTAAGAATATGCATATCGCGAGATGGCGCTGTTTATGAAAAAAATGACAAATTTTGCACAAATTTCATAGATTTTTAAACTATTTAACCTCAATTGATCCTAATTCTGTCAAAATTGAGGGTTTTTAGAAACCTTGCATTTGCTGTTGCTATATACATTTGCGAAATACTAGCGACAGAAACATTAGGCAAAAAATATAAAAGGATCTAAGTGCAAAATAAGAATTTAGTCAAAGATCCTTCAAGAGTTTATGGGCATCTCGACAGGTTTACTTCGTTCACTGAAGAGAGTGAAGCATCTGGATATGCACTGCTGTTTCAGTCGGCTGAAGGCCTTTAAACACTGAAATTCTTATTCTTGCTCTAAATGACAACCTTTTTGATTTTGATATATTGTCACTTTTTCTTAAAATTGACTCTATCCTTGAAGAAGAACTACATTCGACATACAAATTGAATCGATCAGCGGCTTTCCAAAAATGTAAGTTTATAACGGTAAAGCTGATTATAATTTCATTCTTCCAAGCTATTAAAACCGTCAAGCCCTCTCAAAAACAAAATGCATGATACGTATCATATTTTCAAATGATTTTAATACCCTCGTTGAAGAAATGTTCCAACATGGGCGAGATGATTTACATTTGATGATAATAATATGTAATATGTTTTAAAATAAAACTGTATCTCAAAAATTGCCTTTAAATTTAAAAACAGTAGTTAAAATTAATGAAATCAAATAGCAAAAAGTGGCGCCACCCTTAATTTGTGGCTTGGATTGAACTAAAATCTGTGGCAAATTTTACTGCAGCACTTGTGTTACTATTCATATATATTATCTATGATTGCGTTTTACAATAGTATTATGGAGAGTTTGGTTTAGTTCGATCTACTCTAAATTTATTGACTCCAAATGACTTGAGAGTTTGCCATCACCATTAACAATCGCAATAGCCCATAAGCAACCTAGATACTTGTGGCACTATGGCTACGTCAGCTTATTCGCCACAGTATATAACAATACAAATGTGCATACAGCGATTTTAGGCACCCTGACTTCAAAACGCCCTTTTCCACCCACCCCAGTGTGTGGAAAAAGGCGTCCCATTTTTAAATTCGCATCAAAAGTTCCCATAATTCTTTTAAACCATCATCCATATGATGCACTGAATTTTCAAATATTACTTTCTCTCAAATTGTCATCTAGTTAACGTTAGTTATTGTTTCAAAGTTTTTATTTGCCACTGAAATTACTGATCTTAAAAATAAAGACATGATGGGTCAACGTACTACAATTCATAAACTTTTCTCTCCTTTTTGTGCGTTCATAAAAGAACAGAACATCGCCCAATAAAACATAAACAAAACATTGTTGAATTCGAGGTGCAATCAAGATGTGAGCCGAGCTAATGAAGGAATATCTGCTCACCATCAACATGCGCAGGCGGAAAATAAAACGGAAAAATACACACTGCACATATAGGAAGGAGTATTCGCACACAGTGCGTCGTCAAATTGCGCCGAATGACGACGTCGTTGGCGATGGTCGTATGTAACTTGGGCCGGCGCGACCGAGTATAGTATAATTGGCTTCATTAAATCATACCATAAAGTTGTCGGCTTGTGTGTAATTTAAAACGTCATTAGTGCCCTGCGCATACATACTGGCGAAAAATGCATGGACGCAACGCAACACTCAAGCAAATATGCCAGCCTTAGGCCAGCCGAACACTGTGCAAAAAGGTCAACGTTTGAGCTTAAGGCGCTTTGACGTTCATAATTTCGTACTAATTGCATGTGATTTTTGTGGTACAATGATTTTAAGAGACAATTGGGGGGTTATTAAATTTGTATTGGTTTAAATGGCAAAATTCAGTTACCATTGTTGTAATAACTCTCTAATTAGCGGCATTTTAGGAATTTTCGATATAAAACTTTTACACGTTTGACCTCTGGAGTAAACGGGTGAATACTAGGTGAATTTAGGCGACGTGTAGCTCAGAAATTAACAATTCGTTTTTAACTTATCTTTCC
The DNA here is from genome assembly GCA_019419845.2 of Weissflogia rhopalogaster. Taxonomy (NCBI): domain Eukaryota; kingdom Metazoa; phylum Arthropoda; class Insecta; order Coleoptera; family Staphylinidae; genus Weissflogia; species Weissflogia rhopalogaster. The sequence goes on from WSZQ02055023.1 coordinate 12,118, forward strand.
TTAAGTGAGTGTGTTGTTTCAACTTG
>WSZQ02055023.1:12243-29387 GCA_019419845.2 Weissflogia rhopalogaster
TAGGCGACGTGTAGCTCAGAAATTAACAATTCGTTTTTAACTTATCTTTCCTTAAGTGAGTGTGTTGTTTCAACTTGCCCAGGCTTAATTAAAAAAAACAGCCAATTAGTGAGCCTTTGAATAAATTCTTATATTGCACATTTTTCAATTTTCTGCCTTGCTTCTTTGTCTGATAGTCACATTAGTAAAGCCAAGAGAGTTTAGTCCAGTTGTGTACAGGCTTCCGTATATTACAGGTCAATACAATGTAGTATCGATGGGGCAATTTCAATCAATAAAAAATCAAAATTCCAGGCGGGGGGACCTAGAAAATTTTTCGTTGTAGACATGTTCGTATATTACATGTTCCGTATATGGCTGGTTTCACTGTAAAATCGATTATATTCTAACCCAATTCATTTTGATATGACATAACGTAACTTAATTTAACGAAATCTAAAGTACCATGACATAACCAATAAAAAATCAAAGTATATTACTTGGGGTTGCAATGGGTTATCAACCTCAAGTAATTTACTAAATACGACTCTTTCGGTGTGAATTGAGTCTAAAAATGTTAAAATGAAATAATTTTAAAACGTGTCTACACGAAAACAACAACTCCAACCGAGTTTGAACAGAAAAAGTTCTACGAAACAAAAAACGCAGGCAGCACATTAAAAGTAAAAATTAAAAGCTCCCGCGCCCATAAACGAAGGAATCGCCGTTCATATATAATAAACTCGCAGGGCGAACGTGAACTTTTATTTTCCTTCGTCGGGCATTAATGCATTCGGTTAATTTTCAGCATGTGAACTCTGCCATTAGGTTTCCATTTTTTTCGCCTCTCCCACCGCCGTAAAAAAGTAATAAACTGTGTAATATCTCCTGCTAAACCAGCGTTAATTCCCCAGAGGTTCATTAAAATTTAAAATTTCACTAAAGTATAAAATATAACTGAACTGAAATGCGAATATATACGTTTATTCGTCGGTTTAGCTTCAGTCGAAGAATGATCGAACTTCACGTCTTCAAAGTTGACGTTTGAAAAACTTGCCATTCGACATACAGGAATCGAAAACAAAAGATTTTTTCGTTGGAAAAAAGCGCTGCGAGTTTGAAGACCAGGCGAGTTTAGTCGCAATAGCAAGAACGAGTTGCGTCTGCTTTTGATTTAAACATGATTTCCGTTCCGCGGATGGATACATCCAGGCAGCATCAGGGCAGGGCAAGACTAGTGCAGACTGGTGGGATGTGTGGGATTTTTGCGCTTTTTCTTTGCGGGCCTTGAGGTTTTTCTGCGACTATCGTAGCCAAAAATTCTTTTGATTTCACCGAACTGCGGCGATCAACTGTGATTGGAGTGAAACGTGCAAAAAGAGTTTGGGATCAAACGTTGAAAGGATGAGAAGTTAAGAGATTTTTTTTCGTTTGTTGGTTAATTTTTAAAACTATTACAGGTGGATTTGTGGGGATTTTTCTTTTTGTATTAAGGGCAATATGATTAAAATGATCTTAAAAGTCTAATCTACTATACATGAAGTTGCCTACTTTTCTTTTAATTTCGACCATAGTCATCAACCATCATATCATTTGGCTGGACGCAAATAAAATAATGAAACTATCTAAAAATATATTACATTTTCCCAAAAATCCTCATCCTAAAACGAAAATTAAATTTCCTTTTGTCTATACTCTATTCAATTCAATCTCCCAAAGAATTTCCTATCGAATGCGAATTGACGAATACAAGACATGTCAATTTTCAACACCGAATAAGAAATTTGCACGCGTACAAAGCTATCCATCTCTAGCTTGCTGAAAGTTGGAACACTCCAACATTCATTCACATCACGCGATGCTGGCGCAAAATACAGCGCAGCAGAACACCGAACGAGAAAACCACCAGCATCGACCAAGAAAACGTCGGCGATCAACTGAAGTCGCGTCGCAGCGAAGAAGTCTGTACACGGAGCAATGCAGCGTCAAGTGAAGGAACTCGAGTAGAAAATTACGGTGGGAATGAAGAAGAGAACTCCGCGCAAACGTCGCACCTAAAATTTATCATACGCATAAGCGTGCATTGTTCGTGTTCCTATGGGAAAACACGTTTGAATTTCAAACAAAATAATTAGATAATTCTACAAGTTGCGCAAATAATCCGACCAAAACCCAACCAAACATATAATAAAACGAAATTAAATAAGTGTAAAGTAGAAATTGATAATTTTGTTTGCACGAATAAACTGAATGACGGTGATATTTAATTTAAACGTTTTTTCTTTCATTCAACATCATGCAAAGCTCTCTCTATTCCTTCAGGTAATAGACAAAAACAATCGTGCCCAATTTATGCTTGCTTCACAAACGCAATGCAATAAACTCGACGATAATATCAAGCCACACTACACGTGGTTTATTACTGTTTATTCGTACCGCTAGACGAGTGAAATAAATTCGAGTGCGCTGCAATCATTTTGGTAATGTTGCCGCCAGACGTACGAGTAAATTCTCGTGTCGAACAGGTGCGTGACTTCAATTGAATATTACGCTCGCGTTTCAGCGGTCACAATCGACGCAATCACAATAATTTTGTCTTTATGTCCCTTTTTATATATTAAGTAGTTAATAAAGTAGACGTTTTGCGTGAATGCATGCATTGGGCGATATCGTTTCTTTTAATGACCCAACTTGTACGTTTATAATTCGAGCATTATAGGAATAAAGCTGAATTTTTTATATGATTTGTCCTTAATTGTTGTGTTTAGCAAAGATTAAAAGCTATAATTTCCAAGAAAGGGATATATGAGTATATGCAGTTAGAATTATGAAGTCTAAAAATTATGGAAGTATGTAATCAGTTGAGTGGGCGCACTTGATCGTTGAGCTTTTAAATTTGATGATTTTTAATACATTTAAAACTCTATTTCACGACTATTTGTCTCTACGTTTATATGGACTATTTGATATACTATTCTTTGTGACATTTTAGATGTTATTTGAATTATGTGAAATTATTTAATAATTGTATGTTAGAATAATGAATTGAAATGACTATTCAAGACATTTTAATGCAATTTGTTGTTGTTACAATAGAAAAAAAAATCTTTTATAGAAAAGAATTCCAAGAATCCCACCAAAATATCATATAAACATGTCACTTTTTCCTGAATCATGAGATTTTTTTTGAAGTAAAACATCTATAAGCGTATTTGGCTTTGGAAGTAAGTTAGTGAATATGAGTTGAGAGTGTTACTATTTTTGCTAATTTAATTTTTTTTTTTTTTGTAAAAAGAAAACATTGTATTTGGTCCGTCGAATGGCTATCGACCTAATTGGTCCTTCAGCCGGGATACATGTTTATTTATTTATTTATTTTTATATACATGGTAATGTGATGTTGTTATTGTTGTGATTTTTGTGATTGTTGTGATTTTTTGTGTTGATTGATGTGTGGAGTTATGATCCTTGTTGAGTGTTGAATGCCTCGTGGCGTAGTTTCTTTGCTTGTTGTGATTGTAGTGGGATTGTAGCGCGTACTGCGATTGATGTGTTTGATTTTTAATTGTTGTGACTTTTGTAATGTGAATTGTAATGTGTCGATTTTTGTGTGAATAATTTTTGTGAGAATTAATTAATAAATTAATTCACACTTGTGGGTGCCCAACCCGGGGACTCGAACTTCGACCGCTTACACGGTAGACCGAAGCACTACCAACTGTGCTGCCCAGGTGGGCTATTTTGCATGTTGTATTACAGAGTTGAATGTTGAATTTGTTGTGTGTAGAGTTGAGGGTGTAGAGTTGAAAGAGTTGTGTAGAATGTTTTGTTGTATACATGTGTTGAGTGTGTTTGTAACATGTGTGGATGTGTGTGAATAATTCACGCACAAAGGTGCCCGCCTCGAGGACTCGAACCTCGTCCGCCGGCGTGATTCGCCGTGGGGCCACCCACCAAGCTGCCCAGGCGAGCTACAAGGTACTTTGTTCTACGAAGTCATAAAAGTAAAAAAAAAACATAAACCTTGCTATAAACATAAATAACTCTGCATCTAAATACTTCCAACATCCATAGAATAAAGCTAATTACAAGTTGCCTACAATCTACAGTAGAAAATATAAAAATAGTTGACGTTGACATCGCGATGATGGCGCTGTTAGTTTAGGACACCGAACCGTCGTATATTTTGATTACACGCGATAATTTAGTCGCGCCAACACATTATTCCACCCTCCCCTTCGCCCGAGTTTAGTGCGCGACGCGTGGGGCGGTTTGTGCGAGTAGGTCGTAAACTAGAGTGTGCGGAAGGGGTGGTCGAGGAGGGCGGCGGTAGCAACGCGACCCATTGCACGATGGACGATTCCATCCCCCGTCGGGCGCAACAACGAAAGTGCTCGCTGTGCGTATCTTTACGAGCGCGTCGTATAATAGTTATAGCTGCTGCCACCCCCGGAAAACAGCGAACACACACGCACCATTTGCTCGAACTGCCAACAACTACCTTCGGGGTGGCGCAACTGTGAGTCATAGTCACAGCTGAAGAACCTGTGCATACGTAATAGAGACTCGACTACAAACCCACTTGCTCTACGTCCAGGGGTGCAGACGATCTGACAGTGTTATAAGGAGTGCTGTTCTAGGATATAACCAAGTTTTTAGCACCTCTTAGGTATGTCTGTTGCAACGGATAAGAAGTAAGAAGAGTGAGTCAGGGTGGGAAGTGAGGTTGGGTGGTGCATAACATCGCTACTTACCACCAGTACGTTTAAGGGGGTTTTCGAGGGGTATAGTGGGTGTTATGGCGTGGTCGTAAACTAGCCTCATCTCACCGTGGATGTAATAAGAGTATGTAATGCTGCAATATGCGATAAGTGAGAACAAATCAATAGTTGGATAAAAAATGTTCTTTTTTTAGAAATATCAGATTCTTAAATAGCATTTCCCAGAATTAGTAGCATTTTCCAGATTTAAAAATATCTTTAAAATAAAAACAAGCTTATTCTTTATTTAAAGTGATACTTCTTGGTTTTGATGAAAGTTAAGAGGACTCTACGCGACCGGTACCACGTAGCGGCAAAATGCGTGAAATTCAATCTTTGTTCTAAAATATTTTCTAATCTGCATATCATAGAATGCCCGTTCTATACGTATCGATTCCTCATTAAATGTAGTTTGTTTTGATATACATATTTACACCTAAATGCTATGTAATTATTGTGATATACATCGTGTAAAAATCGTATTTTCCAAAAAATAAAGAGTTTTAGGTTTTTCATTTTTTTTTCATATTTCCCATATTGCTAGGATTATAAATCATATACCAATCGATTCAGCGTTAAAATATCATCAAATTCCCTATAAATAGTTTTTCATTTGATTACTTAGAATCGATATTATAACTCATGAAATTTATCAGGGAAATCATCGCCGATATTAGACTCAACTTTCATGAGTTATACTATCCATTCTAAGAAATCAAATGAAAAACTGTCCCAGATGTTTGAAGATATTTTAATGCTGAATCAATTGCTGAGGAATGAGGAATCCATCCATACAAGAATTGGCATTTTATAACATACAAATTAGAAAATATTTGAGAATAAAGTTTGAATTTCACGTTTTGGTTCTGCATTTTGCCGCTATTTGGTACTGGTCACGTAAGCTCCTCTTAAGGGTATATATAAAAGTAAGCCGTGTAGTCTTGTCATAGCAAGATTGGATTACGCCAAAAGAAAGATATAATTTAATTTCATTAATTATGTTGATTATAATAAGCTGATTTCGATTTCGTTCAGATTAACAAGGTGGCATTAAACCACAGATTATATTCAACGAATCTTCTTTAAATCCCTGCATCTCATTTATAATATAAAATTAATTAACCCAAAGGAATGTAGACGAAGTCTTCTTGACGTTGTTTATTTATTAATTCGCGGTCACAACATTTAGCATTAAATTCCAACCATTTCATTTCAAATTACAATGTAATAACAGACTACCCAGGTATGCGGTATGTACAGTTGTGCATGGACGGACGGAGGCTTCGACTAGAGCTCGGTAACATCGTTAAGACTTGTAATTCTTTAATACCATTACAGCGCGGTACTAGGGCTCGTCGTTGGTTGTTAATTCGCTTAAAATGATTAAGTTGAAAGGCTTGTTACTGCGCAGATCTTTCGTGCAGGCAGGCGTTCTACTTGATTGTAGGACATAAGAACCGCAGGCAAGCCGTAATGGTAAGTGTTATGCGCCGCCGCAAGGAAATTGCCGATGAGCTAGGTCAGTTCCTCCTAATGTCATCAATCAATTTCAATTCCGAGCTAATTCGAAAAGGAACCCTTACTTGCAATAAGTAATCAGAATCGGTCGGCATGCAAGGAGGCGGTGTTGTTTTTTCTTGTTTGAGGCGTGCAACTGAAACGCAGGGGGTTGCTGCCCTTTATTTGTCATGACAGCTGTTTACCAGGTTATTATCTTGTTTGCTTTTGATTTGCATATTTTAGGCATTTGGGATTTTATTCATTAGTTTTTATATGCTTTTTAAATTTGTAATTTATTTTTTAATAAATTTATAGGTAGTTTAGATTTTATAGTAGAATTTATTTACGGTAAATGTAGTTGCCTATTTTAATGAAATATTTCAGGCTTAAAAACGTATTGCTGTAGGTCAATTCCAACAAAATTCACTCGAAAGTTAACCCAAATTTACCTTAGATTAAAGGTATACAATTTTCTGAGGGTATCGATACTTTTTTACGGTAAGCTAACTTCGATACTTATCAATATCTATAGCAGTGATTTTTTTGTGTTGTTGCTATTTTAAAAATGTATTGATATCGATAAATATCGGTGAAATAAAGGTAAAATAGGACTGAGAATCATCGGACTGAAACTAATACCGATAAGAAGTTAGCAGCGAGCCTTCCAGCAGTGAGGGAAAATTGCCTCATTTAAAATAAGTACTCTTCTTCGTTCTCCCGCCTTGTCGCTGACCGGGCATCCAGTGGCCTGTCATTCTTCCAGATTTTTTTTCTGGGTATCTATGAGCATATTAATTCCCTTTAGGTAGGTTGCTAGCCTTGCCCCGGGTGAAGAAGACTTCTGTAACGACAACCACAGATGTTAATGTGGTTGCTGGAGCAAGTAGAGGTGTTATTGTCAGGATCCGGATTTGAACCTGTATCCCCCTGCATGGTAAGCAGCGATTTTACCCACTGGGCAACTAGGCTCATTTAAAAAATTTAAAAAAATTAAAATAACTCGTAAAATTAATTAATTAAATTAATTTTTAAATTCCTGCATGTTAATTTCCATAATTTCCACCATTAAGTTGTCATTACATACGCCCAGTACCTGATATTACAAAACGAAGACTAATGATCTGATTGCAGTAGTACAACATATAATATCTTAGCAGGTCCAGTTTCAAATGTCAAAATTTAATTTTGTGCGTTATTTTAAAAGGAGCCAATTTTCCTTAGCTGCTGAAATACTCTCTGCTAACATCTTATCGGTGAAACTAATAATTCATTTTTGCACATCCCTAAACTATTTTTGGAACCGTTAAATGAGTTCTACCTGTATCAAAATAATTTTCACAGCATGCCGTCTCGTGGTTTACCTTTCAGGTAAAAAATAAACTCGCCGAAACAAATTAATCTCCCACCCACCATGACCTCAAATATTGTTCAGGTTCACGGGCATTCTCTAAAAGAAAGACTCCCAAAACGAGAGCTACACACTGAACCCAAAACCGTAGAAATGAATCTATTCCTTTCCGAAGAAAAGAAGATGGATTTCGAGCGGGCGGAGAAAGCTCCTAAGTCATAACTTAAACCGCGCCGTGCCGACGACAGAGACGCAAGACGCTCAAACGAGTCTGTCTGCGTCAAAAAATGATTTACCGGTTCGTCGCCTCAATATTATTTCGTCCCGAGATTTCTGCGGCGTCTAAATCACGGAAATTGCGTAATTTATCGACTTGTTGCCAGATTCGCTATGCAGTAAACCCCGAAAAACTATCAACTTTTACGCGCTTTTCCCGCGCAAAGCGCCAATATCCCGCCATTTCGGCGGGAAATAAATATGTAAAATGTAATTTGAGTTTATTGCGCGTTTGCAGCAAACGTGACGCTATTATGACAGTAGTTGTGCTGCAGGTTGGTTATTGCTGCTGAAACGACCTGCCATGCTGTTTGCAGTTGAGCGTCGCTAAATTGCTGCTGGTAACATATGGCTGGGACAAATAAAACCCTTTTTTATTGCTCGGCATGCAATCGTAATGTACTGTTCGCATGTGCAGAATCATCGATTATTGTTCAATCAGACGCGGTGTACCGAGTAATAGTTCGCGATGTTGGTTAGGTTAGAAATAAGCTGGCAGTGCACTTACATTCAATATTCAGCGCCGCTGAAGAGCTGGTGATGGATAATCCCTTCTGATTCATCGCGATGCATGTGAAATGGCCGGAATCGCGTTCGCGATCCACGCGCGTGATGTGCAAATTGGAGCCCTGCTGATAGCGGCGTGTCGTATTGAAGATGCGTGAGCCTATAATAGAAGAGTGGTGTAATAATCAAATGAAGAAATTGCACTTAAGGGTTTAGCTATCAGATAGCAGTAATGGAAATATCACCGGCCGGATATATAATTACCGTTCAATTCCCAGTAGTAGGAAATGCCATCGTTGGGTGTCACTTCGCACAGCAGTGTGATGGATTTTCCCGTTACGACTTTCGCGTCCTTCGGCGACTGAGAGAAATAAATCTCGTCGTCCTGCGCCATCGTGCCGCCAACGACCGCCCCGATCACTGCAAAGGAAAACGGGCCTAGATTAGCTTACGTGCAAAAGGTTTTAATACAATTGAATGCTATAAATTTACGTAGTTAAACTAGGGACTCTTAAAATGTTAAAATAGGAACATAAAATAACTTTCAAAACATAATAACACATATATGAATATCTATATAAATGAAATGAATATCCACAATGAAGATTTATCTGCAATGAATATTATATAAATCAACCTTTATTGGCATTTATTCTTAGCTTATCCAACTTCCTTTTTCCATCTCTCTACAACTATTTAACAAACTTAAGAAAATATTAAATATGGCACAATAAATAAAATAAATACACCTTCACTCTTCATTCCTGTACACTCTCCCGCCTCGTAAGCATCCCCAGTCGAGCCTCTCTTCTTCTCTTCTCCTTTACTATCGCGGACACCCTGGCGACCCCCTCTCCCTTTTCTCCTAACCACCCCACGATCACATTCCCTCCCTCTCGCAAACCTCTCGCCCATTCCTGATTCATTCCCATGCATTCTCCTGTTAAATACTCCCACGTATCCCATCCCTCCTCACATAAAGAATATTTAAAAAAAGTTACATTAAATTAATAATGTGGCAGCAGTATGTTCGATGATAGTTGACCACAAGGTATCGGGATCGAAACCCGGGGGATATAGAGCCAATTAAAATATACTTCTGATCAATCTTATCGATACTATTAGCATCTGATAGATGACAAATTACATAATAAAGAATTGAATAGAGCTATTGGCCACAGTAGTTGATGCTCGGTAAATGAGAAAAACCTGATCTGTGAGGCTCTATGTTTTAGACGCATTTACCCTGCAATAATATTGAACTAGGTTTAAAACAATTCCTTGTGATCATTCCAATTTCAAAGTTACTTTTCGGGAGAGTGCGTAGAAAGCTAGTTAGATACATTGCTATTTACCACATAGGTTCAAGGTTGGGTCTGAAAAGTTATCGTTAAAAATATAATTCTTGTCATTTGCCCTCTCCCAGCTTCAAAAAAAAGCATTTGACCGTCCACCTTCCCTTCTAAAAAATGACCTTTCAGTCCTTGAACCAACTGGAGAGTCGGATCAGTATTCAGAGTTTTTTTTCTGGTTTGTACCATGATTGTTTTTACTTAAAATGCAGGATGAAAATGACATAACCTCTTCATGGGCGTTAGAAGTCTTCACGGATTTGCTGTAATTACCAATATAAAGTCACGATTGATTTTGAGTAGGGCTTAACTCGCTTGGCTTAGCTTGCGTGACAACCGGGCAGAAAGACAAGGTAGAGAAATAAAAAATATTTCTAAGGGAAAAATATAAAAATTTATTTAATGTGGGTGAGATGGACAGATCCTGGACATCTCGGCTTGGGCACTGCACATTTAGACTGAAGAAGAAGTTTGGTGGTGGCTTGGTACGAAGTGATTTTTCAGTCGGCTGAACGCTTTTTATAGTACCTTTTTTGCATAGGTTTGCAGAATTCTAATAAGTTATCTATGTTTATTGTTAGCCAGAGTCCAATCTTCCTTCTTTGTCATATTGCAATATTCTAGTCCTTTGCCGTATAACAATGCATAGAGACAATTAATGCATATGGTGTATTAAGTCAGCAGATAATGAATGAGCGAAGCGCTGCCGCTCAGCACTCGCGTCTTAGCTGTGGACGAGGTAGCATCACGTCATTGTGAATATGATTTACATATTCGGCACAATAATAACTTTTAAGTTACTAAACTTTAGGAAACTCTGATATGTGTCTTAATTTCTAATTTATGAAGTATAATTGTTGATTAAATTTGTTCTTAGTTAAAAGATAGATCTAATATATTGTTATGAAAACATGCTTAAAATTTGACATTATCTAAGAGTTAATTAGACGTTTTCAAGGAGTTAGACAGATGTGTAACTCCCATGTAAACATATGTCCTCCACAAGGAAAATAAACTAGCTTGTAATTGGTTTGTCTCCAAACTAGCAGGAATCTAACCTCACTCATGCCCTTCCTTTACAATCCGACCATCCCTACGAGGCCCGAAAATCACGCCGCAGGAAAACTTTCCTTGCAGCCTTCTAAGTCTTCCAGAGTAGGAGCGTAAACAGAGTAAGAAGACGCACGACAAGCATTAGGCAAACAAGAAAAAAGGACACTATTACATCGGAATTGAGCTCGTTCAAACGTCGGGAAGTGAAGAGTGATAGAATGAGACCTCCGGAGATAGACGGAGACAGAGCTCATAGAAAGACAGAGGAAAAACTGGGAAAGAGTGGAGGAAAGAAAGTCCACAAGGATCTCCTTCTCCCAAGTCGGTCTATCCATGTATGTTGTGCTTGCTCTCAATGACCTGCGCCTCTTGACAAAAGCCTGAACCGAGAACGAAAAGACCAGGGAGGAACACGAAGATGCGGATTGCAGTGGTGCAATATTCTCCAGCTTGTCTCCTCTCACATGTGTGCGTAGCTAGTACGCGTATTTGTATGTATCTGTACGAGTAGCTTCATCAACCCTTATTAGGGGACCTCACGATGCATTCTCTATTCAAGGCCCATTCCACTCACGAACCCATTCCGCGTCCATTCGTATTCCTCCATGCGTTTTTTACATGCACGCGTGTTCCCTTCGCCCTCCCGACTAGCTGGCGAGGTCGAGACGACAAAACACTTTACCGGTGAAAAGTGAGTGTGGCTCATTCCGGCTAACGGCAGCAGCACACGGTTAAGTATTTAGGAGGCTGTGGGGAGACATGAACCGTGCGCGCTGCGTGAATTATTTTTCAGGAATTTCGCGTTTCCGCGCACATTTTAATTAAATTACATCTGCTTTCGGAGCGGTTGGTCGCGGTTGTGGCTAGGCAAAAACGTTCGTTACTAATAGATGAGGAGTAACAAGCTTTTCTCTTGGGAGTGCGGATGCGAGATCATTGCTAGAAGACGAGTTAATCAATTCACCTATCTTTGGGATAATGTTATATTCCCGCTAATTAAAGTTTGTCGGGGTTTTACAGTGCCTAATATAAACACTTACTAATTTAGAACCTGTTTATGGCGTCCATTCATGAGGATTGCAGGACATTCGCATTTTTCGGATAAAATGGTTGAAATTGAAATTTGCGTTTACAAAGAATTATGTTAATTTTACTGCACTAAACATTTTGGAACTGTGGGATTTTATTATACCACAATATATGCAACAAAAGATATATCAATGAAGGAGATAGAAAATGATGGAGATCCTGTGGCGAAATCGCTGGTGGCGGCTGCTGGTGTCGGGCTCGCCGTCGGTGATGCTTACTGGATGAAGAACTGAACTGAAGTGCATTGTGGACCCAACTCATGGATGGTGTCGACTTGTGGACTATTTATATCAGGTGGAAATGCTGATGCGACCATTTCTTGAATTCGTCGCAGCGGTCAGCATTTTCTGTGGTTAGTCTGGTGAATGTGGAATAAGTGCAGATTACCTTGTTGATGAGGTTGGTGATTGAAATTTGGTTTATTGATGTTAATATTGCTTGTGCGGCAATGGATTGCCGCCACAGAACTATCATAATCTTTAATTATTTGTGAGATTTTTATTCAATTATGTTTAATTAGTTCTGGTAATTTATTAATAAAGGATTAATTGTAGAAAAAATAATCAGATCACTTTTCATTAGATTAAAATTTAAATCAGTGATTTAATAAAAATTGATTATAAGTTATAAGAGTACTTCAAATTATATATCAATTTTCATTGGACGTATATATACGTCATGCCGATTTAAACGATATAAAAGGATTTCTAACTATCATTGTTCTCTCACTATCTAATGACTTTAATCTCAATTGGAAAATCAAGTTTTTTCGGTGGACGTATATATACGTCATGGCTTTTTAAGCAATACAAGAGGAAATTTCAACATTATTATTCACCCATAATGAAATCAGAATAATTCCAATTGAATAATGAAGATTTTTTGTTGGACGTATAAATACGTCATGTCTGCTTGACGCCTATATCGCTTAGGCGTCAATTTCATAATTACGGTAGCCGCCCAATAGTATTCTTCAAAATAACTGAATAATAATAATGTTTTCGTTGGACGTGTAAATACGTCATGTTCTAAATGTTTAAGTTTAAATAAGCAAACATTAAGAATACTATCCTTCTTTCAATATTAACACTAATTAACCATTAAGACTAATTATGATATTAATTCATTTGTACTCATTTAATATTTAAATTTTAATTTTAATAATTTTTAAAATCTATTTTAATTTCAATTGAAATAAATTCTTTAGAAAAAAGCATGAGAAGTTCATTGTGGATCACAGCAGGAGATATAACACCCTCATTAAGAAGTAAAAACTGAAATCATAACTGCCAGTTTCACAAAAGGAGAAAAAGCTACCTCATTAAAACACTAAAGATTAATCTGATAACATCGCTCTCCCTGGGTGTTGTCGGCTTCGTCATCATAGACGCAGTGCACGTTTAAGTAAATTTTCACACAGTGGCATAATTTAGATATTATAATAAAACATGTGCGAGTTGCTGCGCATCATAAATTACCGGATATGCTACACATTTGCATAAACGCGACCGACCGGCAGCATAAAGCAAAAGGATGTCTTTAGTTCTACTTAGATGCACTTTTGCGATATAAGAAAAACAACAATGCAGTGTTGTGTAGTCACTATAAATAGAACGTTTCTCTAATTGTATTTTTTAAATAACATAATTATACAAAATGAAATTGAAAATATAGAAAGTTGAAAATTAGAGAGCAGTTTAACTCTAAATTTCAGCATTTTTTCGTATTCACAGATGCGACTACAATAAAGAAAATATGGTTCCACAATACGAGTTTTACTACACGAGTATATATGACGAGAATTTGATTTATTGCATTGAGCTCCTCAATATTTATTAAGATGATGAATCAATAAACTTGCACAAACCTTGACGAAACTATCCTATTAGAAGCAGAGTCGCAAAGCTTACTCGATAAACATGTGAATATTATTAAATGTATCTCGTGTTTGCATGAAACTCGGGTTTGCCAACTCCATCCCCCGACCGTGCTCACAACGTACATATTCACGAGTGGAATCATCAAACGAATATATACTCAGCACCGTCTGCCACTTGCACCTCATCGTCATATTTTCAAAAAGCTTCGACTAGCTGGAAACGGTCGCCGTCGCGGATGCGACGTGTCTGCACGGATGCGATAGCGGAGGCCGTACTGCCTCCTTCCTCTGCGACTGTATCGTGCATATTGAATGTCCTTATGGGTATGCTGTTGCAGTTGCTGCTCCAGCTACCGGGTGGTTTTGTATATGCACGCTCCGCCGATGAAATGCGAATGCGGCACACGCTGAAAGTGCAGAAATGCTGCGGAAAATGAAAGAGCCAGCAAATCGTCTCGTCGGTCGCGTCGTTGCTGCTGGATCTAAATTTATTCGCCTTTCGTATTCCGTTTTACTACTGCTTACATTGTAGCCCAGGTGAGGAGGTTAAAATAAAACGTGGCGGGTGTGCGAGGGTGGTCCACATAAAGCGTGCCCGAGGCGAAATTAATCGAAATTGCAAATGAGCGCAAAACCAACCGAAAACATCTTGACATTTTAATTATTGTCTTTGTTCTTTATTATTTCAAGTTTGCTTTTAATTTCTTCGGTTTATTTTTTTGTGGGTGGTTGTAATTTATTTCATCTTCTTCTTCTTCATTGTTGTATTCTTCATTTTCGTTTAAATTGATATAAAAGGACAAAATGTTTCGAGTTGGATAACAAATAGTATTTTATATAAGAAACAAAAGAAAATATAAAGAATGCTATATGGTAATTAATTAATTTTAATTAATATAATTGTTTAAAGCATTAATTTGAACGTTTATACTCGTCATTTCTTATCTTAACTTAATCTAAACAAATTTCAATTTTCTCGTTCTCGGATAACTTTCATACAAATTTTAGATTTTAAGTTTTATTGGACGCATATATACGTCATGTCAATTTACGGGATATAAGAGGAAATTTCAACATTGTTGACCTCTCACAACTAAATAAGGATAATTCCAATTAGGAAATAAAGACTTTTGTTAGACGCACATATGCGTCATGCTTCTTTCGCGCCTTTCTTCTTTGGTTTTCAAGCAGGACGAATCAAAATAAAATTAGGAATAAATTGCATACGTTGATCAGTCATGCGTGAAGCTAACGAGGTAATGTCGGTAATGCCTGAAATTCACCCCTCAGGCATTACTGCCCTCCATGAGAGCGAAAATACTGCCAATTGTACTTCTTCAGACGACCGCATACTCTTCACGTCCGATTGAATCACGCATTACGGCCATAAATAACGACGTCTGTATAATAAGATTTCTTTCAAATTGAAGACTTGATGCTGTGGCAGATGTGTCTTACTGTTTTTAGTATCGATCATAAATGTTAAATTTTATATAGGAGAAAAAAAAGGTGCTTATTTAATATAAAGAATATGAGATTAAATATATAGATTAATCTTTCTTTTGGTTCTTTCTATTGATATTAGTACTTTTACGAAGCAAATTGATTTTGATCAAAAGGGAAGGATACGGACTTGGCCTTAAGATGAGCGTATATAACTGACTAAACCTAGAAACGTCTTCATTTTCTGGTTCTCAGATAAGTTTTATGCAAATTAAAAAATATAGTTTTCATTGGTCACACGTCTGCTAAAGTAATATAAACTGAAATTTCACCATTAATAATTTTAATAATTTTATGTAGGACTCTAACAAAATATGAAAATTCACCAATCCTGTTCTCTTCAAATAAAATCCCAGTAGTTCCAATTGGTTAATGAAGCTTTTTGTAGGTCGCATATATTCGTCATGTATATTTAAGCGATATAAACGGAAATTTTACCATTATGGTTCTTTCACAATCAAATCAATCAAACATTTATTAATATCCAACTTAAAACTCATATAAATAGGTAATTCTTATTTAGTGCATAAACTGCGAAATTTGTATATTATTCCTTCTCCAAAATGATTGTTCGATATTCAATTAAAGATATTTTATGCTTTCATACAATGAATTTGCTGATATTAACTCGTTAAACATATTTTTCATATTTCATGTCGAGATCTAAGAAATTATATTTTCATATATTAAAACTATGAATTAATTCCAAATTGACAATTTTACGAGGAAATTCAGAAAGTTTACGACCCAAACATGAAAATGAAGCACGCGTCGAAACTAATAAAGATGCAATGAATGCACCGAACGTACTCAAAACGTTCCATATTACTATATTCATGCATATAAGTACAAAACAAATACGCCGTAATTTATGTGAAGCTTCTGCCATAAATATCCGTAATAGCAAATTGCATGTTAGCAACATCACACGTCTATAAAACACAGCAAAAATTACCAGACCCTTCACCTGATAATAAGAAGCGTTGATCTATCTTATCACTTACGCAATAGAATCACAAATATTATCATAATCTCGCTCTAATGAAGTGAAGAAAACAAATAATATTAAATAGAATATTAGAACTATCTCATCTTATTAGTTTCCTTTATAGTTTTCCTCAAATATTAAATATTATCAAAGATGTTATTTTAAGTTATAACTTACCAATAAACAAAGCAGTCGCACGCTGAATTAATCCACACATGTCTCTCATGTCTCTGTTCGAACGCTTCGCAAATAAAACACTAAAGAAACGCAACGAAACACGACGCACACGTTTTCGTCCTTTCGTCCTAATTGAGGTTCATCTTGAGCACGCTAATTATTTGCTGCACTCGTTCTCTGTTTATACTGCTTTATGTGTCGCACTTGATTTGGTTGATTCGAATAGAATAGGAAGAGGCTTCGGGTAGTTCTTTGCTATGGCCTCACACACGCTACCCGGCTTCGTAAGTTCACGAGAGTGAGTGGAGGCATGTGCACGCGAGGTCGACCGTACGAAGCAGCCACTCGCGTTGCACTCCGGTTCGCCAGCGTGTGCTGAAGAAGCCGATTGGCAAGCGGCTGCCAAGAACGCTGTAAACAGCGCGTGGATTCCAGTCGCTGGTTTAAACTTCGGTGATGTTCGGTCAGACTGCGTGAAACGACCTCTAGGTCTATCATCGGTTGGTTTTCAACGTGGCCAAAAAGGATATTAAAAAGGGGGCGCAGTTATAAACTAAAGTTTGGAAACGGTTCTTATTTTTATAATAAGTTGATTTTAAATCTTTAAAATATGATTTTCATACTTGTTGCGCCATCTTGTCATGATTATATTAATTTCACATTTATCGGTAATACAGTTCCATAGGGGAAGATCGGTAACCTGTCTTTTCCGGACATCTTACTGGTGAATTTT
>WSZQ02055245.1:11350-29335 GCA_019419845.2 Weissflogia rhopalogaster
CGAAATTACAAGTCAATTGATCTGATGCGATGTACAGTCTGACGTCAAATTTCGCATTCACGAAGAAGGCATGCAGCACCCTTGTGCTATTGCACAAGATGACGCGCGTAACAGGAGACAAAATATCGTGTTACATAATATTACCGCCACACGGTGGCGATGTTTATGCAGCGCATCAGAGCGAAATTGAATTCCGATAAATAGGTCGCCATAAAATAGCATTTGCCGCCGCCAACATCATCACCCAAGCCAAGTTTCATTCAACTCGCCACGCTACGCCATGCCATGCAATGAGAGGTTGCCGCCGCCATAATACGCCGCCACCTTCTACCGCGTCGCTCGAACAGGTGTATTCAGCGAAAACAATTCGCTATCGCCCGAGTTCGTGTGGCAAATGCCATCGCGCCCCTTAAATACCTGTCGGCTTGTTGCTCACCACCCACCACGGACGAGCTCACGAGCACAGCATGCTAATAAACGCCCTTCGCGTTTTGCCAAAGTTTCGCAGGTCTTGTGCACGCATTCGTGTCGACAATCAAAACAACGCTCTCTCGGTCGCTGGCGTCTAACTAGCTAAGTTTATCTATCAAAATATCGCATAATAGCAGGGCTCTGGTGATTGTAGGAGGTTTGCGAAATTTACGCTTTTCCATTTCCCCTTCCACCCAAGCGTAAACTTGCTCAAACAATGACGTGATGATTATTTGTTCCTGCGATTATCTCACCTACATATAGTGTTTGTCTAGTGCGTAACATTGTACTTCAATATTTGTTTTGAGCGCAACATATTAGTAAGATAATTAGTAACTAAGATCATTAACATCCGAGCGTCGTAGGAGAGGATAATTGTGTTCGTTGCAATTATATGAATATCAAATCATCAAAATCATATTTGGTAGAGTATTAATTTTAGTAATCATTGAAAATTTAGTGCCTACAATGAAAGATTAAAACATATATAGCAAATTTGTAATACATAATTGTGAAACCTGCTTATAAGGATTATACTTGCTGGTGTACTGGCACTTTAGGTGTGAATTAAGTGCCATTTCGTAGATCATTAAGTCGGATTTAATATGATGTTAGATTTAATTTAATTCAAGTTGTAATTAGGGAATTTGAGACTATTAAACACAACCGATAGGTTTAGAGTCAAATAAGTTGGGTTGTTTTAATGTTAATTACTTCGGTTTATCAGTGGATATATGATTTAAGTAGCAGATACCATTTTAACGTCCATTCAATGGTCTTTAAAATGATCCCAAAAATGGTGTAATGCCATCGTTACTTGTTTAATTATATCATGTTTAATTTGACTATTATATAACAAGCACGATTCAGTTGTCAACTGGTGGATTGGATGAAACACATCCGGAAAACATGAAATTACACCGAAATTTGAACGAAAAATAACCTAAAGCAACAATGGCACGCTATCGTAGCCTAGAAATGCGCAAGCCAAACGCCCCAGCGAAAACATTTCCTATGATTCCTCTATTTTCAGCACCAGTTTGCACGCCGGCAAATGGCAAATAGCGCGCGATGCTCGTCGCGTTTATTTCCAGCGCTCCTTCGCCTTGCATAAATATTTATATTATGTTTCATTAATGACGTTTTAATTGCTCCTATATCACTCGTGCAGTTGAGCATGCAATGTGCTTGTAATCGTGTTGATTTATAATTTATTCGCGGTGCGCATCTCGTTCGCATTCTTGCCTGTTTTCATATTGCTTTGTCCGCTAACTATCTCCATCCATATACAGATTTTCCATATTTATTAATCATTTCATTTTTACGCGTTTAGCCTCTCATCGCACAATGTACTTGTCTGCACATAATTTGTATCAGATGCTTGCTAACAATAAGCTTTAAATGTTTTCACTTTGTAAAACTATGTTCGAGATATTCTTGAATTTATTTTTAACAAACACGCCCGAACCTTTCTGATTAATTTTAATTGATAGCTAATATTCAATTGCAATATTTCATAAAATATTTGTTTGTTTCAGGTATGTTTCGACTTTCCATGCTTTGTCCAACTTTCACGCTGGTATAGAGGAGGTGGAAAAGTAAGTGAGCACTAATTAAATCGCATAAAATCAACGAAACGCGCAGATTTAATCAAGTTTTTCATTACGGTGCTAGCCGTGTAGCTCTCTAGCATTGCTACCTTTTCGTCAGGGGAGAAAAGTGGTGGACGGATGCGCGTTGGTCCATGCTGTAATCTTCCACCTATTCTGCGAGATTTTCAAGCGGCGTATAATTAAATCTTGTTGAAAACGCCATACAATATGCGCGCGTTTGCGCGGATTTTTGCTCGCTTAAATCTGCATCCGCCGGAGCTGGTGGGCTATTCATTACCTGCTGATTCATGCTAATTTTCACAAATTTTTATTTATTCCTTTGTTAACTTTAAGATTAATAGTCATTTTCATTTATTTGCTGTGGATTAAATTGATAATACGAATTGTAAATACTACTAACATATGAACTGCAAATACTTGTATTTTCTGTAATGATAACTCTTTGGTTTTGTTGGCATTTAAAAGTAGGTGAAAAGGGCTTTAATCTGAATACAAACTTAATGACACCTTATTATTAGTTTATGAGGTACAGAGGGTTTAATTTTTTCGATGATTCATGTTGACGTTACGAAAGTTAATTTGAAATAAACTCAACTTTAAGTGAAAGAAAACTATTTAGGTCAGTTTTCTTCTGTGCTCTCTCCTATTTTTACTAAAATCCCCAAAAAAATCAAATTGATTAACTCAATAATATTTAGCTGGCAGCCGGGAATAACCAGCACTGATTGAATTTTTTAAGACCTGATTTCGATTGTTGACGGTCGGAGCTTTTTGCGAAATGCGTGCAATATGAAATGAAATTGCAATCGGCGCGAATTGCGAACACTGCGCGCCGATATTGCTCATATTTTATTTGTTTGCGTGCTGCATAGTGGTCTATTATCTGACAAACGCACGCCGCGCCGTAATTGTTTATTTGATCGCGTAACGTGTCGTTGAGCCGTGACATGTTTGCGAGCAAAAATCCGAGCGCGAGCGGAGCAATTCGCTTTTGGCGACCGAAGGGGTCGCTCGCCTGTTGTTGTTTTGTGCCCATATAGCCTGAAACGAAGCGCCTCCCCCCTCGTTTCAGGCTACATTTATTGTTAATTTTGCCACCGGAAAAACGTGCGCCAGCCTCGAATCGAACGCTTTGCGGCAAGAAAATCCGCGTGTCGCGGTCAGATATCAACCGGATTATGACTGACATTACGCGACATTTTCATATTTTTCCGGTTTTAATGTTGATTACTAGACATTTTCGCGAATGTTTGTTTCGGAACTTTATTAAAAAGGGACATTTTGATTGCTATTTTTTAACTTAAATTTTTATCAGGTATGAAAAGGTTAAAACTTGTTTTCTTTTAATCAAATTAAACCGATTTATTTCGTATTTATTAAGTTAGTTTAACTTTAACTTAATATAAATGAACTGGATAGTTAGAACAAACTAATTTTCTATTTATACTTCATCAGTGGGACTTTCAGCGCCATCTAGTATCGAGTGCTTATAATTAGTGAAAATATTAGTGGAGGGGGTGGATTCAGAACCAGCGAATTCTTACTAGTCACATGAACATTATATTCACAGCATTAACACTTCGTACCGTATAGTATCAAACTTTTTTTTCCTCGTGATTATTCACAATCAGTGTTATTTAAGCTTCTATTATTATGCTATCTGAAAAGAATTTGCAAAACTTGGAAATGAGCGGATATTTTCTCCGAATATAACTTTTTGTATGAAAGATGTGGATTGACGCCAAAACATGTTTTTTTTGTGAAATTAATCCAGGTTATTTCAGGTGAATTCCTGTCCCTGAACTCGTCTTTTCTTTGAATTTAATACGATTCATTCGCTATTCTTGTTTGCCATTTCGTTCTTCTTTTTCTTCTTCTTTCTGCTTCTCGTATTTTGCCACGAATTTTTGTATTATTTCTTTTTTTCTGCATCGTAATTTTGATATCGCGTTATGCAAAAGTTGTGCCATGGTTTTACAGAGACGCGAGCCGCATTTTGTAACCGCAGCATCCCGAACTCTCAGCAGGCAGCAGGCAGCAGCGAGAGCAAAGAGCAATAAGAAGAAAGAGTTGTTTCCAGTTAAGATTTCTCGCAAATATCCATATGCGGGTCGCGATGCTTTTATCTTGATTTTTATTGCGTTTTATGCGCACCGGCGTCTCAGTTTTTTTTCTTGTGCCCGGTAAATTCTGCGTGCCATGCCTACTCTAATACTTGAAGACTGCTCAGTTTTTCGTTCACTTATGCAAGCAACATTTCACTCGCTGTGGCTGTGGTTCCGCATCTTGGATCTGTTTTACGATCCGGTTTTCTGTTTCTTCGTTCAGTGTATGGCTATGGCCACATGACTTGTGTAACCGAAACGAGCTTGTTTGGCGCTGAAATGATGTTGTTGCAAAGTTCATTTTCTTGTTGGAATATTATTACTGTTGATTGTTGTTGGTTAACTGTTGTTGGTGATGATGTTGTTGCCCCTATTCTAGAATCTATTAGTTTATGGTTTTTTAAAACTTCTATACGCGTGTTAGACTAGGGCAGGTTTCTATTATGTTTCTATTTATTTTTGGCAACGTATATCTTAGAAACTAATAATCCGATTTAAACTTTTCTTTTCGTAAAATGTGAATTTTCTTTCAACTTGAGAGATAGGGTTCTTTTTTTATTTCTGTTCTATCTAATTTAACCCACTGAGAGACTTTTTTCCAAATTGTTTGGCGCGTTTACATGAGTGGCAATCATGAATATGGCGTTGAGCGTATGCACCAAGCGATATTTTAAGCTATTAGTGCAAACGTGGATGTGAAACGTACAAAATAATAATAAAATATTCTACTTTAGTTGCTAATTAACTTGTAAACTCTTGACATATTTCTAAGAAACCCTTTAAAAATATGAAAAGTCTCTAGATTTCCTTTTAAATGCAAATACTTTTCTGCGGTGAAGCGCTAAATTTCATGCGGCCGCTTGTCGTCGCCGTTGTTATGCGAAATGCCACGGCGCGCGACGCGGCGCAGCGTGGTTGTTGTTTCCATTAGCGCGCCGCCGCCATCGACGTAATATGGTAATTAATACATGCGAATATGCGGCGCTTTGCGCGCGCTTGGCCATCGCGCGTATACAATGCGCATTACAGCGCCGCAATCGGCTTGATGCTGCTTTGTCATTTATCGAATTCTATGCCAATGTACATATATGCACGATTTGCATGTATGCGTTTACTTGTGTATGTGGATTTGTGTAAGTGCCGGCATGCGTTTTCGGTCCGGAGAAACGCAAAGCCTCGGAATGCCCGTTTTCGTAATTAACGCTTTCTGGCTTTTAACACGTCGGCTAATTTGTATGTGCACGTATGCACGTGTGTATGTTAATTTGATAAGTACGAATTAATGCGGTTTGTTTAGGAATTGTGTATGATAACATACAGCAAGATTATTATTTCATTTTGCTGTTCAGTCAAAATATTTGTTAAAATGGCTTTTGAAGTTTCCTGTTCTTATCCGGTTGTAGGTATCATATTTTCTTTTATACTTCATTGAATTAGCAAAATTTTGTTTTACTGACGTTCGGTATGTTCTGGTCCGGTCATAGGCATCATATTTTCCTTTACATTTAATTGGATTATCGGAATGTTTGTTTCAATTGCTTTTGCATATTGTAGTCCGGTCGTAGTCATTATTTTTCCCCATACATTTCATTGGACTATCAAAATATTTGTTCTGACTGTTTTTGTGCGTGGCCGGTCGTAGGCATCATATTTTCCATTCCATGTTTTCGTATTAAATTATTTATAAATCTTGGAATGAAATCATATAATTCTTTATAGACATTTATATTTATTGTTCCGTAATTTTTAAAAATATTAACAAGGTTCAGCACTTGGGCATGCCAAAGACAGAAAGAATATATCTGCCTTTTTATCATCCTTTGCCGTGCATTACCATTCGCATATTGCACTGAGCCTTTATCGCTTCCTTTATTGTTATTAGCTTTTGGATGCGTGTGTAATACGAGAAACGCTGCACAATATAACGAGGTCCGCATTCCCCGTATCAATACATTTACTTACCACACTATCTATAGTATACATTTATGAATATCGACACTCAAAACGAGTACGAGTACTACGCGTACGCGCTGAAAGAAATAAAAAGGTCGAGAAGCTGAAGAGGGAAAAAAAAAGAAATGCGCGGGGCACGTACAATTTTAAAATTCATCAACGGTCCTCTGAAGCTCCACGCACACACATGCCTAGGAAGAGACGCGGGGACACGACACCCATCTCGTCCCATTTATTATTGGAAGTCTCTCTTCGAGCCTCGACCGGAAGTGGCTGATTGCGTATTCTGGTCGCGGGCGCATATGGATGCACGACTCGCATACTCCTACATCCTCCCCTCTGTCAGAGTAGAGCTCCAGAGCCAGAAGGATGGCGCTTGGTGCGCTGTTGCAAAGAAGGAAGAGGGAAATGGCGAAAGTCGTTGTTCGTTTTTCTCTTCTTTAAAACCCCCGCCATCGACTGATGGAGGTGTCCCCAAGACCAAGACACACAGCAAACCGCGAGGCCTTCATTCGTATACATTCCGCATCGCATAGATCACGCCCGCGCGCCAGTCGTTGGCCTTCTGCCTTCCCAAATGCCTTCGTTGAAGGTTGGTTGGTTGGTTGGTATTGCAGGAAGGCTTGCAAACTCTACGTGTGACTATGGACGTGTGTACGGTTGTGTGCAAATGCGCAAAAAGAAAGAACTAAACACATACAGGCCTCCGGTCCCGCTATACGACCGTCTAGTAGGCAATAAAAGACACCTAACATATATAAAGTTACATTCGGTGAAGGCCTCCGACTCCCTTTGCTGTCTTGTGCCTTCTGCTCTTCGCTGCCCTCCTACCATATGGCAGAGATGAGCACACACACACACACACACACACACACCGAGATATTACTTTCGTAATGCCTTCCACTCTCGTTTTGGTTGCCATCTTGGGATATATACCTTCATACATGCGACACACGTTTGTATGTCCGAAAAGTTGTACTTTTTTACATGTGGCAGTTTTTAAAGTTCCTCATTCCTCTGCCCTAAACCTTAACGATGAAACTCATATATCAACACAATCAGTATAATTCGTGAAAAAAGTTGACACCAACCGAGTTTGATCTAGTCTCGTCCAAAAGTTGTGGGTAAAAACCTTCCGTTTTTGCATGTGGAATTTTCTAAAGGTTCCCCTCCTTCTTAATCTCTGTAGCACGATCAGGAAACTTCGACACCGTCACAATTGAGCGAAGCTAAGAGGAGGAAAGTTTGTTGCTTGCTTGGCCGTTAGTTTAATGAAGCACTTTCATCATCATCAATGTTGGAAGTTCAGCAGGCTCACAAAGTATGAGCGTTCCTCGAGGGTGTGTAGGTGTTGCTAAGAGTGTGGCAGTTCCTTGGAGTGTATAGATGTTGTTTAGAGAGTTGGCGTATAGACGTTGTCGAAAGTATGTTAGTACCTTATATGTATTGGCACTGTGTGCAAGCGCGAGTGTTCCGAGAAGTGTGTCGTTGTTGTTGGTGAACTTATTCAGATGGAAGTTGTCGTCATCGTCATGTGTATAGTTGCACTCGACGGGAGAGAGAACTCCTCGCGCTGGGTGGGATCATTAATAATCGCGCAGAGTGTGCGCCTAGCCGAAGACAAGCATCTTCCAGGATTATGGCGTTGGCGGTCGTCGCTGCACGTTGGATTGTTATTGTGACGCTGTCAGGGCGTCGTGGAAGTCTTCAATCGCACTCGATGTCTTCACCATAATTGAGATCATTCATCAATGGCCCTAGTTGAATGGGAGTCGTGGCGCAAGGCCATGGAGGTGCTGGTGTAGAGGAGTAGGGGTGGTATTAACTTCGCTTCGGCGAAGGTGTTGTTGGGTTAACTGATGTTTTATGTAAATTCCGTCTGTCTCGAGTGCAGTCCTATCAAGGGCGCATGGATCATCCAGTTCTAACAAGCTCCGGCATGTGCGCCTCCCTCCCTCAGTTCCCAGTGGGAAATCCTTTTTACGTCGTCTGGGCAGATGCATCCAGACTCTCGATGTGGATTTGTTGTCTTTTTCTCTTAGCGTATGGGGATCTTTTCTTAAGAACGTTACTGTGTTACTGAACCTTATTTCCCCAGTACGTCTGATGTTAATAGTTCCTCTTTCCCTACTCCTACTCTTCTTCCTCCTCCTCCCTGTGCCGCTGCTCTTCCACAACGCTGGTGTTCCACTTCGTCTCGCCGCCTTCCCCCACAAGCTTCATCTCCATTCGCAACCCGTTTGTTCGAGCGCGAGTGCTGTGTGCACGACATCCGCCGCCCGCCAAACCGCCACACGCGGCGTGCGACGCCTGAGGAGTGGAGGATCAGGAGGAGGTGGCGCGGGTTTAGCGAGCGTCGTCGTCGTCGGGGAAATGGAAATCGATAAGGAGGCGAAGAAACAACGACACTGGCGCACGCCGCCACCCGCCTCCCGTCGCAGAGGGTCAAATCCCAACGACTGGAATCCAATAAAGAGAAAGAGAGCCCTCTCCATGTCGCGCTGCGCTACGTGTGTCTGCGAGTGCGAATTATTTATACAGGAAGTATCAGAAGTCGGGTAGTAATCTTGGCTAAACTCGGAATCATTACGTGCGCTTAATTTTCAAGGTAGACATGCTCCCAATCACTCCTATCAGTACTAACCACCTAGGTGCCTAGCCGAGGCAAGGGAAACAGTGACGGTTGGGTTTTGGGCGATGGATGCATTATTCAGGTGCTGGTTTCCGGGAAGCTCTGATAATGCGGTGGATCTGCGCAGTTTTCCTGTTGTTCCGTTCGATGCGGATGCGAAATCGTGGACCCGTTCCCGCCGATGGCTTTTATTAATGCGTCCGTCACCCGGTTGTCCTACATTGCGTTTTCCAGAACCACTATTTGCTATGCCACCCGCCAAAGTTTTCGCAAACACTACGATTGTGTTGTACTACCGAGTGTTGAGGGAGGATAGAGCAACTATTTCCTATGGGATGTTTTATTGGAATGTGTTTTTGTAAACACTTGGTGTTTCTTTTTTTAACGCTTTTCGTTTTTATTTCGAAATTGGATGTCTACCTCCGAGAAGCTATTTCTATGCAGATTTTACAAACTGTTTTACGTATTTTTGCTCTCTGCCTAGGCAGGAACAGTCACACTAGACTAGACAACTATTTGTCTAGAAGTGAATGTTTGATCTTCCAAATATTAAAATTTCTTTTAGTTTTTGTAAATCACTTACTTTATTTTTCTTGTTTGTGAATAATTGGTTGGCAATCTATGTCTTTTCAAGGGTGTAATGTGAACCCACTATCCACACACGGGAGTGTCCCATCAAGGATAACTTCCCTGCATATCCGATAATGTTTAGGGCCGTCTATTGGTTATGTTCCAAGGGGAACTCCTCGTATATAGTACTCTTTAGAGGAGGCTGAAGAAGGGGAGAATTTGTTATAATATCATTTTTGAGATAATAGTAAATTTCTAGTAACTAGTAGTTAACTATCGTGGACTTACAAAAGAATAAGATATATTTTAAGCTAATTTGAAGAAAATATCCATATTCCTGTTCACAAGCCTGACTGAGAACAGAAATATGGAGTTAACTAAAGAATATTTGCTCCAACAGATATTAGAATTCCAGCTACTTTTTCCAAAGTACTTAACCATTATTTTTCGTTCTATTTTTTTAAAGCATATTGCCTAACACTAGGGACAACTTTGACTTGATATGCATATCATTTTTTCACAGCTTCCTGTCCTTTTCCTCCACCCTCACGTAGTCCTTGCTTAACAACCCAACAAACCCGAAATTGTTTTCCAGAGAGCTATAGACCCACTCTTTATTGTTATCATTTTGCATTCACTATCGTCGTGCTGAGGCAAGCGAATTCCCTTCTTCCCTTAGGTAAGCACAAAAAAGATCGTGTGGGTTTAATGGCCGTCTTTTTCTCTCGCAGATATTCACCTTGACTCGTCAATTTTTTCGCCAGCATCATCAGGATGGCAATAGAGCTTAGCTATTACCTGTGATGTGTGTATGTGTCTGAATGTATATGGGCATGCGTATCTGTGTGTTTGTATGTCTGCATCTGCATGCACAGTATGCGTAGGTGTAGGATGTGAGTGGTTGATGCTGAGGACAGTGAGGTGTGCGCGATAGGTGCACGCACGCGTATCATGAGTGATTCGATGCCAATTGCGACGGTTTAGAGGCGCACGGTATCTGTGTGCATAAAATCGCATTAGTGGGACCGCACACAGAGCGCGGCCGTTGTGTGCCGGCAGTTGGTTGGGGGGTGGGGTTTGGGAGGTTGTGCGGACGTGTCGGGTCGTCGTTACACATATCACGTCCGGTGCCGGCGCCAAACCGCCGACGAGACGACTACGGCAACGAGGATGAGGTCGAGGACGAGGATGCTTTGCGTTCGCGGGCGGCCGGTCGTCGGCGGCAAACCAGCCGGCAGCAAGTCGTAACTATACGGTAATAATGGGTGTATAAATTGCTCCAACTACGGCCGGTGGACATTTCCCAGTTGTTGTTTATCATGCTTACGATGGTTTTGACTATGCTGACGAGTTATAGTTAATTGTTGTTTAGTTTAGTATTATTTTTAATCTTTCTTTATCATTAAACATTTGTATGTATACCGTCTCATACGTAAGTTTGTAAGTTTTGCTAGGAATGTTGTTTAAATGTGCATAGTCTTGTAGCGAATTTTAGAAAATTACAGGACGAATGTATTCGAATGTAAGCCAAAAAATGTATGCTGGCATCTCCCAGGTTAATTTCATTGGCAACAAAATTTTAATATCCCAAATGTCAATAGGACATATTAAAAATACTATATTTCACTTATGCTTCTCTATTTTTGTGATCATTCTGTTTGTTGATCTGAAAAATTGCAATATTATTCGAGTAGTTTGTTTACAGCAAATAAAATCACTGCTCAATTAATTTTTTGCAATTTCTTTTATTGGCAAATTCATAATAAACGTTATTGCTTTTGAGGCATCAAATCAATAAATATTTTGTGCCAAATATTTGATCTACTAGTTTTATCCAAATATCAATTTACGAAAACCAGGAACTAATACAATACTGGTAAACATATCACAACTGGTAGCGTGTCTTGCTAGACATATTTTTCTGTTATTAATGTAAATCGCCATTAATATCTTTAGCGACTGTTAAAGATTATTTCATACCAATGTCTTTGGCAATACTTTTGACATAGCATTATTATTTTATTAACGAAAAACTGAGCACTTTAGATAATTATCGATGAAATTATAAACGACTTCATAAGTTTGACATAATTTGAAAAAATTGTGTATCCCACTGATGAATATGGATGGCTTTTGTTGCGCTATCGCCGCACCACCCGTTGTTTGAAAGGCGGGTGATGGCAGCGCAAAAGTGAACTGTGCCGGTGGGGTCGACGGCGCAAAGAATGGACTTTAATGATGCGCGAACGCGCCTGCCGCGTCATGTGCGTCGTCTCGTCGCGCATTATAATGCGGTGGCAGCGGCGGCGGCGGCGTCATGTACGTATTCAATCCGCATATGCCTCCTCCACGCTCTGCTGCTGCCACACCGCGTTTTTATGCCTTCATGTTTGATGTGTTTTGATGCGGCGCGTGTATACGATACGCTGCCACCCATCATCCATTCCCATATCAAACCATGCCGCCTCCCGGGAACCACCTCGCGCGCACCAATACATTGACGTGGGTGGTGTTTGTGTGTGGTTGGCAGAGCATACCGAAGGTTTCGTATCGCAAGTTAAGCCCATTAGCAGCATACGATTAATGCATTCGCGAAACGTGTTGTATGCGAGTGGTTTTATCGCTTTTTATTTACGCATTCAATAAACGGGGCGAAATTTCTGCAAGTCGTGCTGACTCGAAGGGGCTGAGATGTAGCCTAAATGATGAACTGTCATTCTGCATCCCCCGTTCACCCACTTTTACATAACTGCGATTTACATAAAAATTTCATTAGTTTCTCTCGTCTTTTTTGCGTTGCGACGTTTCTACCCTTGTTAAGAGGCAACGTAAAGCTGTAGGTTTTTGCTGAAGATGGTAGACGTCAATTCTAGTGATATTAGAGGTATTGCGCTTGATATATTTTTCTTTTAATACAACTTTTTAATATGAAAATAATTGTTTTAAAGTTTATTCAAATATTACGTTTATTCTTGCGTCAATTCCAATGGTATTTTTAGCACTTTGAAGTATTTCTTTTCATAGCGTTTCATAGCATAGCTATAACATGTAGTATTTTAAGTTGTATTTGACTGAATAATGTCATTCCGCTCTAGGTAATATTTTTATTTTTATAAACGAAAAAAATCTTATTTAAATGTACAATTCAATTTTTTTAAATCAACAACCTTTTTTCTACTACATAGTCGAGCAAGGGATTAGTTTTCTCTCGGCCCGATCCGGTTTTTGGTACTGTTCTGAACTCATGTGCGAACCTTTGTTCGCGTTTTTACCGCGAAGTCAGGAGTTCGCGGACGGTGCCGCAGCCGCTTGTTGAGTGGGGGAGACCAAGTGATCACCCAATCAACACGTAGCTACGTCCGACGTTGCTGCAGTGATCTAACGAGTTACCCAGCTCCACAACGCGGCAAGCCACCTCATAAATTTATGAAAATTTTAATTTCACATTTTTTCTCTAATCTAAAATCTCATTTGGCATTGTTTTATTCTTAAAAGACTAAAAACCGATTGCTTGTCGTGGAATTTATATTTCTCTAACATTTAATTATAAACATATATTAATTTGTACATTAGGAACTAATTAAGGCATAACTATTACTCTTTTTTTTCATTTTGTACTTGAGAAATTCTCAAGGGATAAGTATGAATTCTCTTGTGGTTTTAATACAAACGCGACTAGTTGGAATTGACGTAGTGCGAACTTGCAAAGTATACGTTCCTTTAAGAAGACTCGTGCAATGACAGCGCTTTTCCGCAGCAAAGGTGCTTTCAAGAAAACTCTTAACGACACAGTCAATTAACTAGCGAGTCGGCGTAATTAATACGTTCGCTGCATATTTTACGCGTTGTCAGTTTTCCAGCGGCGCGCCGACAAAGTGCATCGTTAAAACGCACTTCAACCAGCCACCGGAATCTCGCTCCCAACCCCCGCTCCGTGCTGCCACTGCTGCCGCCGACGGTTTGTCCTGCGACTCTCACACATACACAACCTTACTCTACAACCGCCCCCCATAGACACAAACATACAGATGCATACACACAGACGGACACATTGAAACATGCAAGCAATCGATAGCCAACGCTCGACAGTCGGGCGCCTAATTTCTTAATGCGAAAAAGGGTTGCCCTCATTCTTCCTGCTGCCTGCCATACCATACCCACAACCGTCCTGTCAGTCCTGTCTGTGTTCTGTGCACCGTGTCCCCCCGGCGAACACGACGAGTTTATTACCTGGAATTACATAAAACTCATAATTAATTCGAAACCCCCTATTGAGGAAACAATACGAGTTTATGCCGGTTTACGTTTGTTTTAATTAGATTTAAGAGGGTTATGCGTTGCGTTTATAGTCAGGGAGAAAAGGGCCGCTTGTAACAAGTTGCAGTTGTTTATGTTTATTTACGATTTGTGTCAGTGGCAATGGACGTTGGATGATGCTTCGAGGAGAGAAGTTGGAATTGTTGATGGCTTTCTTGGTTGACTCTTGTTGATAAAATATGCGTCGCGAATGTGGATTTATCGCCTCGAGTTACTTCTCTGATATTTATTTATTCGTTAATACGAGATAATTGCATGCTTATCGGTGCATAACAAGTGTCTCTGGTTTTTGCGGGCTACTGTTTCCAATTGGAAAATAATCGCATTACAAGTATTACGAACGTTGGTTACGCGATACGGTGTTATCTTAATTCCTAACAATTAAATTAATTGCAATTTGTGAGAATGTGAGTGGGTCTGTGTTATTCTAGTTATGTGTTGGCAGATAATTATAGGAATGTGTGATCTGTCATGGCGAAATAATTATGCATTTATAAACATTGATTTATTACGTTAATTTGACAGTTTGATTTTTAACACGATCTAATATTAAACGCGTATGTCAAGAATTTTTGTGGGGAGTCATCTAGGTTTAAGATACTCTTACAATTAGCAGATATCTGCTATAAGTGCCAGATTAAAAGGAATATCAATCATGGACTTATTAAGTTTTTGTGGAGGTTTTAATGCATTTATTCATGTCTCTGTCGCTTATTACAAAGTTCATTATGAAAATATGGATACGCACTATTTTGCTATCTTAATTTCGAACAATTCATTTTAATGCAATATGCGCGTTATTCTTGATGAAAATAGGGTAGCAATTTGTTCGACTGTGTTATCTGTGATGAAAATATTTATTAACTTGTCAACATTGATTTGTTTAATTTCAATTGTTTATTTTCTCACAAAATCAAAAGTTAATCACTTGGTTGATATATGTTTTCATTCATTTTAGACTTGTTTTTTTTTTGTAGCTTCTAGGCTGTCAAAATTCCTAAGCAATAACTCTGAAAATCTGAAGCTATCATGGACAAATTATTGAGGATTTAGGACATACACCGTTTGTACATGTGAATCCCATTGCGACACATGTGAATCTCAGGAATTCATGCATTTTTTTGCACCGATTAAACGGAATATTCTCCTGTGAAAGGATTTGTACGCATTATCTGGGGTCCCGAATAACTGAAGTATACTTAAACTAATTTAAAATCTCATCAATTTTATTCTTAGCCATTTCCTGTAAAGTGCTATATCGAAGAATCAAGTATGTATTACAATAAACGGGGTTTAAATTTTAAAACTAAGTCACATTTCATATGTGTTATCATAAAATTTACAAAAGAAACACTTAAGAAATTTAGTACACGCGCGTAAAACAAAATTGATAATTAAAATGCACGTGTTTAATATAAATGTAACCTGGCACTCGAGTCAAGACGAGATGTGAAGTGTGGCGCGCATTATATTTGTCTCATTATTATTTCCACCGCAAAAGTACCTGCGAATTTGCCTCGTGTGCCCCGCTTTTCGCCTTTGTCGCTTTTCGAGTACCTACTTACTCGCTCTTTCTCTTCCTGCTCCCAGCACATCACCACCATCAGCATCGTCGCAGGAATTAATTTCGAGTGCTCGCCACGCCGAAGGATCGAGAGCGATGTGTTTTATTAAATTTCGGAAACGCGCCTTTGTTATGCGAGATACACAAGATGGAAACACTTGTTTATTGTTTATAACATGTAGTCGCTGGCGGGGTCTGAGCGAATGTATAATGTATGAAAAGGCACAGGCTGGGTGGCGGCGGCTGTGTGAAGACGGCGCGCGATGTGCGTTGTTCTCCTAGCTAGGGTTGGTTGGTTCGCCGGTAGGGTGGCCCTCCACACAAGGTGTGCGAAAGCAGCGTGTGGAAAGATGGATGGTTTGGGATTGATGAGATCGTCTGGCGTGGGGTTGGAGATGGATGAGGACAAAGTACACGCACGAATATTTAATATATTTATTTATACTTACCGCCCTTGTGGTGTGGCGGCACAGTCGCAGGCGGGAGTTTCGCTGCTGTCATCACTCGGGAGCATTTTCGGGGAGTAAATCTGACAACCAGACATTTGGGAGGGTTTTTCGACATGGGGTTCGGGGGGGGGAAACGGCTTAGTGCATGTAAATTGTGGTTTTAGGCGTTTGAATTAACGGATTTTCGTGGGCTATTAATATTTTAACTTGTGTTGAATAACGTAATCACATTGTAGTGTGATTACGATAGATGTCGGTAGGAGTATTTTTATAATTGCAGATCTAAAAATGGGTTTTAAACTTTAATTCGAAATATTGTATGGTTATTTGCCAAAGTTCTTTGTGTTCCGATAAGGAAAATTTACAAGTTAAAGGCAACGAAATAATTTTTAAGAATGTGCTGCCATCTATTGTTATTTTTGGGGAACTCTTTCCATACAAAATTTTTAAAAAAATTCACTAAATTAATGAAAAATATTCTAATTTGGGAATAAATTTTCTTAAGATATCGTTAGATGTGGTTATTGTTATTTCTTCCAGTGTTGTCACCTATTGTCATCTTCATGGAACACATTAATAAAGAAAAAATATAGAAAACCCAAAGAAACCCAAAAACTTACATATTTTGTTTCAATATATTGTTTTTGCATACAAATCGTATTGTAGTTGTAAGGATGATCGATAGATGTCGCTAAGAGGTATTTCTTCAGTGCTGCCATCTAATGCCATCTTCTGGTATTATTAAAAAAAACGGGGCATATTTCATAAAAAATGCAAAACTTACATATTTTCTGTCAATATATTGTTTCTGCATACAAAAATAGAAAGTCTATTTCCTCTACAGCAAAACAATAAAAAATACGAAAGATGAAAACAAAGGAAAACGCTGAAACACATCCGAAATGCCAATTTTCAGCGAGAAAAGCACGTCCCTCTTGCCGCACGCAAGAAAGCTAGGCCGGGAGTGGGAGGAAGGAACGCCGCGATTCAAGATGGAAATTAAATTCCAGCAAATGTTTACATCGTTGTCTATAAACGTCTATAAATCAACAATATGAGATCACACGAACGTACGTACGTGCGTAGACGCACGTTGTATATTCTGTTTTTCGTGTGGGTGAATGCGAAACGTTTATCTTCGTTTGCGCGAGAGCGTTTTCGCTTTCTAAATATATTTCACTCGACACTGTATGTATATATGGCTGTGTGTGAATGTATTGGGAATGTCAGTGATGTGTGGGGTATATGTGTGTGAGTGGCGCAAATATTTGAATGTCAAAACGAGCACAAATGACGCAATCCGAATGGTTTGCATTGCCTAGCGCTGGAGCGTAATATAATCGAAGAATGAGCGCATGCATTGATTTCGAATGAATACAGTCGAATATTATACAAAATATGCAGTAATTTCTAATTTTAGATGATTTGTCAACGTGTACCTCGCCATCAAAGGTTGATATGTTTGAAATGATAACGTATATTGATTATTGTAGGCAAAAAATCTACGTGAATCTAGCATAATAAAAAAATTCTCGAATATAATGTTTAAGTAAGATAACATTGGAAAATGCTAAATTTTAACCAGGGTTTAGTTACCATTTGGATTTAACATTATTCTGTGGGAAATTTAAAGACAAATTCATTGATGATAAGTAATTAAAGGTATGCGTTTGAAAATTCCATAATACAATATGATATACATTGCGCTAATACAAATATGTTAATAACTTTTTTAGTGGTGTTTTTACCAGCTTATTTCTTTACAGGCTGATAGCCAATTTCAAGACGATTCTAAATATATATAACTTTTCAAGATTGCTAATGTAGTACTAGCTTTATTTAATTTTTGTAACTATTTAACTGGGAATTATTGCAGAAAAAATTTAATTTCGAGCAATAATCGTTAGCGATGTGATACTTTCGTTAGACAGTTTTACGATAAGACACTTGAGTTGTTTATTGTTGAGTTTTTCCCATTTTTTATCTAGGATTAATTAATTTAACAAATGTTTGATGAGGCAATAGTTAGTACCATTAGATCAACGTTTAAGTTATATTTTGATCTTTTCGTTTGAATGATTTAATTTTACAAATGCTTGATGGAGCAGCAATAAATGACATTAGATTTCTGGAAATTTGGAATATAACAAAATTGGTAAATAAATATGTATCAGCGTTGCGTAAACACACAGAAAAACTATTCAAAATGTATTTCAATATTTCGATGGCGATTCCATTCAGCAATTGCGATAGAATTTGATGTAACATCCGCGAATTTCCGGCCGACTTTGCTGTATTTTTGTCCCGAAAA
>WSZQ02055466.1:12142-23429 GCA_019419845.2 Weissflogia rhopalogaster
GTACATATTAAGGCAAGTACATGTAAAACAAAAATAACTTTTTAAAATTTGTCAATAATCGTCATCGTCATCTGCTTATTTATTTGGAGAAATATGCCCCAAACGTTAAATTGTATTTAGTTATTAGTGTATTTAATAGATATTTCGATTCGATAAATACCAATATTTCTATTCTATTAATATCGGAATGTACAAAATTTATAATTGTTTTAATAATTATCAATGTATCGATTCAGTAAATATCGAAATCGAACAGTGTTGAAGTTTGCAATAGTAAGAATCTTGCACTTCTTGTCGAAGGTGGCGCAAGAGATCTTAGAGAGAGCCGGAAAGGTAATGTAATCGGAAAGCGTCAAACGCTGCAAAACCGATTATCAGACCTTACATCCCAACATTGTACATCCATTTTTCTGGCCAACTCTCTGCCAATCTGGGCATATCCCTTCTAACGCTCGCTCTCTCTTAAGACCTACAAGGTGTGTCACGAAACGCTACCCTTAGGCTACCCTTTGCCCAAACATCTGCGATGAACATTTCGCCACATGCAAGTCTAACCTACTAGATCTGCGGGAGGTTGTTAACAATAAGATGGTACCACCAGACGTGC
This sequence comes from Weissflogia rhopalogaster, assembly GCA_019419845.2. Lineage (NCBI taxonomy): Eukaryota > Metazoa > Arthropoda > Insecta > Coleoptera > Staphylinidae > Weissflogia > Weissflogia rhopalogaster. The sequence continues at coordinate 12,750 of WSZQ02055466.1, forward strand.
CTGAACTATTCTCCATCGGATCGGCTACGCTTTCCAAAACCACCCATATCGCTAAATGAGCACGTTGTAAAATATCCTTCAATTGCAGTCTTGCTACCTAAAAATCTGCCTTTTCTCTCCAATATCCATACTGTCTATTGATCTTCATAAAAGCTTGGAAAATATAACGACCGAACACAGCGGTTCCCAACAACTCTGTCAAAATTTCTAAAAATATAAATAATTCGATAAATGTATAGAACCTGTTACAAGTTATACATTAGTGATCCTGTACGAAATCAAAATAGAAATGCAAGAAACATAAGAAAATACGTTAAAACGTTAAAATATATGTAGTTAATCAATTTAGCTGCATATAAAATGGTGACGGCGCCGGGATACTGCTTTATGTATTGGAAAATGTTGCACATTATGCGTACGCAAAATGCATGAGCTGTAGCATTATGTAGTAACATTTGTGATTATGTTGCCGTATTGTTTGATTACAATACGAAAATGGCACTGGTGGGACGCATTGTTCCGGAAATTATGCGCAAATTTATTGGTTTCATCAAAACTTTTCAATTTCGTGCCCCCTCATGCATATTCCAGCAACCATCTACACTCCCATCCCCTTCAGAATATCACGTACTTGAACGGACAAAAAGCTGATTTTTATTTTGTTTCACCACACACGTACAATTTCGTAGTTGATCACACTGCATGACCAATAAAACACGTTCGCCGCGCGTGTAAAATTAAATTCAGCGTGTTTTGCTAGCATACCCAAGGGTACAATATTAACGTACGTGTGACGTACATTCAATTATTTGGAGTTTGTTGAGTTATTTAGTTATGTGCACAATAACTCCAGCCATTATCACACGGTACTCGATTATTGGGGGATAACAAAGTCTGGCTGGACCTGCACGCTATTAAAACGTGTCGGGAAACTCTAGTTTTGCAAAGAGCTGCGCGAAACCAGTGAAAACTCGCTGGAAATTCCTGCAAATAGAGAATGGAGAGACATTTATCGAATTGTGCTTTTCATGCAGGTTGATACGCCGATTAAAACATATTTTACGCTCGACAGCAATGCGCTCGCCATTGTTGCTGACTTTTTGTTGTTATTGAGTTTACGCCACCGCGTTTTACTGGCAGGTGGGTTTCTCCTTAGTCATAGTAATTTTTATTTATGTGTGCACATACTGGTATTTTTCTATAAATCAGCGCCAGGCGTTTTTTGTTCGCGAGTCGTAGGTTGAGGTTGCTGGTAGGATGGCGACCGGTGCGGAGAACACTGCAAATCGAATCCAATCAAGCGGCGGAAAATGAAAACGAGCATAAAAAGCTACAGTGGGTGCGAGAGGGAGAAAATAGCCGAACACAGGGCACAATGAAATCGAATGTGATATAAATCATTTCCAAATTAAACCGGAAAATATCAGACTTTTTACCTTCTCGTAAAATAGCTTGAGCTAAGTCTGACATTTTCTAACAATTTGTAGCGAGTGTAAATTTATTGCGAAATTTAATAAAAGTATAGAACTCTAGTTTCACATAAAAGGACATCCGTAAAAATATCGATATTCTATATTCCGATATTTTTGCCACTGGCCAATTGCTTCGCCATCTGTAAGTGGAATGCAAAAGATTCGCGAAACTTCCCTGGATGGCACCAGTGTTTCTTAGATACTTTCGAGTACAAGTATTGATACCTCCAAGTTTCGACACTCTTCTGAAAATTCAGAAGTATCTATAAAACTATTAGCGATCTTCTACTTACGGTGACTACAATTAATTAGACTAATCTGTAAGATAATAATAATAATTGATATATTTTATTGTCTATCGACGACCATTTCGGTCTTTCCGACATATATTTACATTTTTTGTATAAATATTTTTGTGTTTGCAATGTTATTTCTTATTGATGTTGTTGAAGATAGTATGGTGTTGGATAGTGTGTATGTAGTAGTAGTATGTTGTAGGGGATGAAGTGTTGTGAGTTGCATCATTTAATTGTTGAAAGTTGATGGTTGGTAGGGTAGAAGAATGCATGTTTTATGTGTGTGTGTGTGTGTGTGTGTGTGTGTGTGTGTATGTGTGACAATTGATTATTAATTAACACTGATGAATTGTTTAGCCCGCGGACTCGAACCCCGTGTGCCTGCGTTGTAGACCAACGCTCTACTCACTAGGTTGATCAGGTGGTCTCTGTTAGATATTAACATACTTTCTGCAAAGTAATTCAGTTTCGACGTTTTTATTTATTTGTGTTCGAATTATCCTAAATTCGGCGAGATTATCCTAAATTCAGGAATAAAACTAACTATAATAATTCAATAAAGTGAAATATTAGTATGAGACTGGATAACTGGGTGATATATTCCCGATTGGTTTAGGGAATGTAAGAACACCGGAGTGCATCCACCATTCTATCAGACAGGATGTTTACCCAGAGAAGTGTTAACACTCTGTGCGTAACATTCGCGCAAATATTCGCTCGGCACTCAGCGTGCTCGACGGTGGCATGACGGTGGCGGAGTGGTGGTGGGAAAACTTTGGGAAAGAATGGCTGGTTTATGGAAGCGCCGCGGCTGTCATTCAGAGCAAACTTTCCACAATCAGGCCGACTTCGATGCATTTGTCTCACATTTTCCATTCCAAATGTCTTCACTCCAACGTGCCTGCAGCTGGGAGCTCTTTATCTCGCTATTAAGTGGAAACTAGCAGTTGCCGGAGCAACTGAAAAGTGTCTTCCATGGAATGATCTATACTTTTTCTTCGTCAATTGTAGATTTTAAAGTTTAAGTAGACTCGATTATTTTGTGACAGTTTAACAGATGATTATAATAATTTCACAATGATGTGAAACTTTTGGTATGAAATAATATTGTTTTAGATAAAATAACTAAATAAAACAAGGGAAATTTAAAGATTACTTCTATTACGGAGATGAGAAACCATTAACCCGAAAATATTAGTGCCGGCCGCGAAGCATTTTAACATCAAGGGGGTTCCCCTATTTGAGAATTTGGAACGTGTGTACGTACAACAATGCAAAAAAGGGCATTTTCCTCTTTTAAGTTGAAACTAGCAGTTAACAAACAACTTAATAGTATATTCCTCGGGAAGAGTTACACAATTTCTTCGTCAAATGTTCATTTACAGGACTTTTTGATATTTTCACTTAGAAAACAATCCAAAGTATTAGGAAAAAGTCAATGTGCGATCAACCGATAGCAGACATATCAAGTATCCTGTTATTGGTTAAAATCCAAAATATCCTTATATCATATATTATCAAACGTATATTTTTCTAGTTTTTGTTCCTTTTATTACTTTAATAATATTTACGAAATTCTAATCGAAAACTTTAAAATACATTTATATTTTGCAGTTAATGTCTCCATTCGATTCTATTTCCATTGCAAAAATCTTCACTCCACCGTGACTGCAGCTGGGAACTCTTTATCTCGCTATTAAGTGGAAACTAGCAGTCTCCGGAGTAACTTTGAAAGTCTTTTTCGGACAGACTGCACTATTTCTTCGTCGAATGTAGTTTTTTAGTAGTCTAGTAGTACTTTGGGTTATTTTCAGAACGTGATGCAACAGTTTAGAAGATAATTAAACGTCACTCAAGGCAATGATGAAAAGATCGATATCAATTTAGTTTTTTTTGTCATGCCGTTCTACAATCGCAAATGTTGCGGGTGTACTCGGCTGTATATAGATGGATGAACAATACTCCATCAGAGCTTTTGAAGTAGTGACCTATTAGTATGGCCTGCTGTGGGACTATTGCTTTATAGGACTGTTGAAGTATTGTGGGGTTGGGGATAGTAGTTGTCGGCATGTGTGTTTGTTCCCCAGCATTGGTTACGTTATCCCGCTGGGAGAAAACAGAAACGACGGGGCTTCTAATGACCTTGTTAATTTCGCCCTCCCACACTGAATTGTCCAATTAAAGCAGAATACACCCCTGAAAACCCCATTGCGCAATGCTCGAGTGCACGCGAAATGAGTTCCACCCATACGAACATACGTATTTGTTTGCGTTTGACATTGACACGTGCCACCGAAAATCTAGTTTGTAAAATTACCGGAACTGATTTGAAAACAACATTTGCATGATTATTTGGTACTAGGCCTATTAGTACTATTTATATTTCTATTCCCCTATATTTTGATAGGTTCAGAATATGAATTTTTAACTGCAACAATTTTCATATTCGTTGTACATGGAATCAAAAAGTAATCCCTCAAAAGTATACAAAATTTGCAGTTAAAACTACAATAAATGAAGATGTATGTAATTATTGCATTTGTAAATATTAATTTTCAATTTGAAAAAAAATCAACCTTCAACCTAGTGGGATGGTCTGCTAGGATACCATTGGTTGAGATTGAACATTTTTTCATATTTGCTTTCTATTTTCTTATTTGATGCGTTTTAGTAAATGAATAGTTGCAAATATTTATATCAAGTTATATTTTGGCGTTAATGCTTCCATTCGATGCCATTTTTTCTCTCGTTTCCGATCAATGATCATTAACTTGCAAGAGCAAAAGTTTGAGTGGGTAATTTCATGGTGGCGGCGCCGGTGTTATGTGTTATATGCGGTTACTGAATGCTTTGTTGGTTCGGCGGAGCGAGGCTGGGCGTTGTTGGTATTTTGGCGTCGTATTTCGTCGAGGCTTGTGCCACGCTGTTTTCATTTAACACTTCGACGCTGCGGGAGTTTAGACGAGCAGTGAGCGGCGCGCGCGCAAGAGTGGACTTTGATGACGCGCGATTTAATTAGCTCGAAAGCTTCGGCTTTCAGGCGTGCGCGCCCGGCGGTCTATTAATCTCAGCGCGTGAACGTTCGACGGCGGCTGGCGGCGGCGGTGGTGGCGGCGGCGGCTGAAAGGCTTTCATTAAATCGTTCTATTGATTAGAAACGCCGAAACGGAGCGGCTTTTTAGCTTCACGGCCGGTCTGCACCCGCATCGGCGCCGATTAAATCAGCATACCCTCCCTTTGTATCTATGCGGATGTGGAGTATTCTAATGGTGAAAGCCCTCTGCATGTAAGAGTGTAAATGGTGTTTTGTTTAGATATCGACAGCATGAATCAACATTTGTTTCGATTGAAGTGCTAATATGTCATTTTACACTTATTCATTCTTTTCAAGGTTCTTCGATACTAGAAATTTTGATTTTTCGTACAAATTGTTTTAACTTCATTATGAGGCTCATTATATGAGTGACAATATTAAGCTTAAATTTGAAAAAGAAACAACCTCCAACCAGCCTCTCCGTAATGTCTGCTAGTATCCAATTGGTTAAAAAACCAGATTAACTTGTTCTTCTTCTTTACTTTCTTCGTTTATTATTTGAATAATTATTTAATAAATTATGAATCATACAATATTAATCACACTTGTATTTTAAAGCATACAAAGTTGCGTAAAGTGTGCTTAAAATTTTTATATTACCCTTATTCACTCTTTATGGGGTTTTCCCATATTAAACATTCTCATTTCCGGGGCAAATTATTTTATTTAAAACTTATTAGCCCAAGAGTATACGCGGCTTAAACATGCGCCTGCGCTACCAACCCCACTTTAAATATTCACGAAATACATTAATAGTGCGAACAAATCGTATTAAGTTTGAACTTGAAAAAAAAAACCACTGACCATAATGTCTGCTAGTATCCCATTGATTTAAGAAACCAGAACATCCACTTATTCTTTCTTTAAAGAGATTAAGGATCGATACTAGAAAATTTATATTTAGGGCAAATAATTTAAAATCATTATGGGACTCAGTTTGAAAGTAATAATAAGTTTAAATTAAAAAAAAAACCTCCGACCAGCAACGATAAAATGTCTGTTGGTCTCCCATTGGTTAAAAAAAGAGAATATCCACATCAAGTCTTACCGAAAAACCTTTTTCATCTTTTCTTTCTTTGTATATTATTTAAATAATTATTTAGTAAATTATGAGTCGTAAAGTTTTAAGCAAACTTGTTTTTTGAAAGATACAAAGTTTAAGAGATGCGCCTGGAAGTTTTCACATTGCGGTAGCGGAATACAACGTCCTGAAATGTGTCACAAATATGCGATTGTTTTGACATTAATAAAGCGTTGTCGACATGGTAGCGCAAGGCACAATTACCTGTCACCTTCGCCAACCTTGTCTTCGTTTTGGCCGTTCTGAATTACCACTTGAAGGGTGCGGGTGTAGTGCATTGTGACGCCCGAAATTTAAAGTTTCACATACGCCACGCCACCACCCCGCATACATTCACTATGCACTACTCTACTAAAACACATTCCCTACTAAAACGACGTTTCATGTGAGCGCGGGTGGTGTAGGTGCAATGGGTAGGTGCGCTCGGCCCCACCGGTGGTAAATGCACACAAGGGGTCGTAAACTAATTGTCAAGTTCAGTCGAGTGTTTAAGGTGTGCGACGCTTGTGCAACAGTGGGAGCGCATTATTTATGCGAGGTGCGCTCGCGTTTGTGTTTCTGACAGCTGAAAGTAACGCGCAAAGGGGCTGCCCAGCCAGCCAACTCTTCGCTCGGCGAAGAGAAGAGCAGAAATGAGAAAGGCGTTACCGTCACGAGGACACCCGAACAAGGTAGTTTATAACACAATTCGTGAAAAGTTTCCACCCTTGGTCTTTGGCTTTGCATTTGCTACGCGCTCAAAATGGGAAAATGCGAAATGGAAATAGGAATGAATAAAATTATATTCTTGACTCGTTAAGCTTCGTGAAATTTAATTTCGGAATGTAATGCAGTTATATTTTATGCGAATATACAAATGACTTTGCTGATTCATTTCTCCTTTTGAGAGCGGTTTTTGCTTCGTTACAACTATTTATAAAGATATATTATTATAAAATATATATTTTAAAGCATAGCCTCTTTAATTTGAACCTAATTAAACTTCACTAGTTGTACAAACTTATAAATTGTTATTGTTCACAAAAAACTTATAAAAATAAAGTTTTGATAAAAAAAACATCTGACTAGCCTCGTTATAGTTACTGCTTGTAATCAATTAGTTTAGAATCCGTGAGATTGCAGTATTTTGATGCATTTTTCTCTTTTGTTTGATATTTATTGATTTTTATATTAATATGAATATATTTTGAAAAGCTTCTTTATCCTAATACCCGAATCACTCAAGCTTTATTTGATTATTCAAATACTGAGCGGTTTTAATGAGTTAGAGAAATCGAAAATTGTTGTTTCCGATGAATTCATCCTGCTTTTATTGGGTGTCAATTATTCTGGACGTTAATTCCGTCATCCCATCCATCAATATTTGTTTTAAGTTAAACATCCCGCACGTATCGTGGGTTGTTACGGATTTAACTAGTGTTCAATCCGATTGTATTCCTAAAATTATGAACTTGTTTACACACTAATAATTTAGAATTCCAGGATATTTTGTATAATTTTCAGCATATTATCGTAGCTAAATAGCTAAAACAATAATAGTTGCAGTAATATTTGACTCGCACTAAGGTGTACGTGCGAAACTTAGATGTACTTTCTCCCCTTTCTTCTAGGATGTAAACGCGTGCAAAGTGTTGAGCTTTAAAGTGAAACGTGCAAATCCACGCGAATTGCATGGAAGTATGCTAAAGTATGCTAAATGCAGTTATTTAGTCATTGAGTATGAAAGTATCACGAAGAATAGTCGAAGAGAAGTAGGTTGAGACTATTATAAGTTAGATAAAACACGCTCAATATGGGTAACATGTGAATTTTCTTTAGTAAAAGTGTTGTAATCCGGCGAGAAGATTCTGCCCTACACCGTCACCATTATTTTGCGTAATTTTAGAGGCATTGAGAACAACTACGTTCTAGAAAGAAAATAGTGCTAGAAAGGCTGTTGCAGACTATATTAACTTACAATATGTTAGATTAAACATGCCCTAATACAACATGAATTACCCTAATAAATCCCTTGAAATTGGCACCTCCATCATAAATTATATTCTTACAAATTCCTCCACTATTAATTTATGCGAGTATGGTTGAAATTTACGAAAAACAGTTTGTCTTATAAATATTTTAAACGAATCTTTTTATCAAACTGTATCTGCCAACAATGATTCAAATTAATTGCCTCGATAATTATTATTATAATTAAATTAAACACCTCTATATATGCGATATGTGAACATTCACCGTCTAAAAGCTTTTAAACCAGCGCCTTCACCATAAAATGGTTTCTGACCAACACTGGCGCAACCACCACCCCATTGTATAATTGTATTGCAGTGGCTTTAAAATTGTTTGTACTGGTAATCGCACTCACCTCGACTGCTTTCAGGACAATAAAATAATTAACACCGAAATTGAATGAGACGCGTGCCGATTGTTTCGAATGTTTACGACTAGTTTTCACGGCGTTTTCCACTGACAACTTACATACCCGCCGTGCTATTCTGCTTTTCGCTCTCGCACTGCGAATGCCTTCAAACCTGCTGACAATGGGGCGCAAGATTCGCTTCGACAATAGCCGGCCGGTTATAAAAGGGTTAATGTCGCAACATTCTGCAGCTAATAGTGGTGACGTGCAATAAAAGCTCTCGCAGGATCCAGCCACTACTCTTGCACGACGGTCATTCGTGAATTTAACATCAGCCTCGTTCGACCAGCAAAAATGGACGCTCTTCCAACACCATCATTCGTATTTAACTTTGCACTACTTCACAATTCAAAATAGAAATTTCTAACATATTTCGCCTTTTTTTGTTTGTTTACAGCTATACTAAACTATAATAAAATATCAAATATGCTACACCATAAGAAGGGCTGTAAAATAAAACGAATTATTACGGTAGAAGTTAATTAAAACATTGTAACAGCTTTTGGAGGAGGCGCCGGTCGTTTTACTAGGAGGGTGGTACGAAAGGTAATAATGAATACACCTTCCTATGCCACGTTTTGGTGACAAGAAGGTTTTGAGGGTGAGGGTGAAAAGCGGATTGGGCCTTTGAAACTTTGCGTACTTAGGTCGGTTGTGTTGGTGCAGGCGCTGGGCGCAACAAGCGATCGCATTCATCGTCGTCGATTGTTTAGTTTATGTTGATGGTGAGATTGCGTTTAATGGACCGTGAAATGCGGCCTACATACAACCATCGTTCCCATTGCTGTACGAAAGTGAAATTTATTAATTTCACAAGGGGATGAATTGTGAAATTTAAATTTTATCTCCTCGCCATCTCGTTTGTACCCCTCTGAGGTTATAAAACGGTTTACAACCATGTAATATTTAAAAACGTAACTAGACAATATGAAGTATAGTACCTAAGAAATAATTTTTCTTAATTTTTACTAAATTTACAGAAATTTAGTAATTTCTTTTGGTTTCTACAAAAAAAATTCTTTAAGTACGGTGAAGTTGATTCATTACACTAAAATTATGTAGTAAACTTTTATCTTTTTTCCCATTCTTACTTTTCGAAGATAGTAAAACCGTTTACAACTTATTAGATAGAAAAATGTGGAAAACTTCCGGAAATAATACTCCCTTGTGGGTAGTTCATGCGGCACTCGTTTTCTTAGAAAATGTCTCCATAGTGCTTTTAGAAATATAATAAGTTTATAAATAAATTCAACATCGTTTCATCCAATTTGTCTTGTTTCATTCCTCGAATTTCCTTTTTTTTGATGCTCCGTTTTCTTCGTTATGGAAGAGAAGGAGAAGTATATCGTACAGAGCAATTTTAATAGAAAATATGTCTTGATTTCGAAAGTATTCCCATTCTCTTTCTTGATTTATTTTAATTTCATAAAGATAACTTTTCGGCGACACTTGTTGGCCCTCCCACTTTCTGGACGTAATAAAATAATACGGTGAAACTTCCCATTGCGGTCGAGGTAATTTATGTGGGAATTTGCCCTTCTACGAGAGAAGTTGCGCGAACAAAAAAAGCGGACGACACCGAAGCTCCTTATGTCCTGCCTTTTGTTCCGCCACCACTTGCGCCTGCTTTAATTGGAAACAATGCCGACGCACGGCGCCTCCACCAACACCTCCGGAAAAACCGCCGGGTGACTCGTTATGTTGTTACGTTAATAAGTCCCCTCCACGTTGCGCTTCGAAATTGCCGCAACTTTCGAGTGGGCTCGTTCTGTGCTGGCCCCGCACATTTGCATAAAATTATATCAGAATTAATAACTGAAGTATAAGTAGGACAGTCATTGTTTTCGCGAAGACAATCAGATCTTGCAAAGTTTGGCCAAACTTTGCCGCGTCAAAGATTTTCACTCAAGTTTTTGATATATTTTTTTAAGACTTTTACGATAAAGGGCTTTATTCTTGTAAGATATGGTTCCTCTGTGAGGGATCGTCATAAAATATTGTGTTTTTGATATTATCATTGGTTTTGATGGGAAAAGGAAGGGGGATACATGATAATAAAGTGTTGGGAATTTCTGTAGAGGTTATTTATATTAATATTATGGTAGGTGCTGTAAAGGTCCTCTATATTTGATAAATTTGATAATAATGGTCCTTTGAAATATGAGCCAAAATTGTAAATATCGACTACCAACCTGTTTTTGATAACTTGACAGATCTAGATTTATATTTCTGAAAGTATGTTTTTGTGTTAGTTTTCTTTTGTAGTTTGGAGAAATCAGAATATTTGTTGATAATGCGTGAAAGGATAACAACGAATA
>WSZQ02055577.1:0-29286 GCA_019419845.2 Weissflogia rhopalogaster
TGTAATCACATATGATATAAAGATAAATCTGGAATACTTATCTAAAATTACATTCACGTTAAGACGGTATTCTAATAGAACGAACAGAAGGTCTTTAGACCACCACAGACAATAGGAAACATTAACTTTCCATGGGGTGCCGCAGAGGCCAACGTGCTTAGGAAAACGCCCGGACACACCCAAACTCCAGGGGACGGATTTCTAGTATATAAGATCAAACCAGCGTGCAAATATTCTACGGAAACCGTTGGGACTTTGGATGATAGTCCCAACGGTTTCCGCTTAAAATGACGTACGGGAATGGCAGATGCCAAAATATTTCTTATAGATACCACAGGCACATCTTCCGCACTATTGCAGATCTATGTATAGGCAGGAGAAACATGAGCGAGTAGAAAGAATTCATTGTGCAGTCTCAAGATCTAAAGGTGCGTTTACTATCAAATTTTAATCTAAGCAACATGGCCACATCCGCTTCGTCGATGTTACCTTCTACGTGCGTATAGTATTGAAGAAAATATTCTTCTGCGTGTTCTTGTAGCACAAAGTCGATAATACGTTATGATTGGTGGAGGCCCCACCAGAAAGATCCCACACCCTAAGATCTAGAGGCGGAGACGTGATTTTGTAATGTTCGTAAGATTTTTAGAGAGTAAAGTTCAGTTATTTATCAGACTCGGGCAAGTGCACTCTTCTACTGTTCACAATCTACAGACAGCGGGTAGCTGTCGGCTTGAGGTTCTCTATAATAATATCTTTGCTTGATCTTAACACTAGCATAACCGACATTACCCCTGTGGCGGTTACTCGTCACACTAATCATTCGTAATAATGTTAACATCAACAGGCGAGAAGTGGTCTAAACAAATTCACGCGTCGCCCAGGAAAGCAGACATAAACATGGTTCAGTGTGTGAACCTCCCACAAACCTCTACTATAGGTCATTCACCATCACACTCTACGATTGCATGCACCATGCGCTCGAGAGTCATCATCACAGGTCGCCACATCACCTCCGACAACGAGCCATACGACGACTGTTGGTCCCCGCCACACTGACTTGTGACGATCTGCCCGCATCGACCAGAATTACGAATACCGCCAAGGTTATGTCAACAGTTACCAAGACCGAAATGAAGACACGAGCTACACCACCACCGTCACACATTCCATCTCTCACCACATCACCAGTCGAAAAATCAACAACCACCAAAGCATTCAATCTTGAACAATTCAGTTTTAAATCATCTGCAGGGATTCCAAGTCCTTGACATATATTGAGATTTATTTTCTTACAAAAGCAGAGCAAATAACTTAATATTATATTTCTTCGCGGCCTATTTTTCACTGTCACCTATTTATCTATTTTATGAGTATTCATTTCAAGCCAAACTTCTTGTGCATGCATCATGTTTCAAGTGTAATTTCAGCATCCTGTGACCATCCTTACTAATTCCAAAATCGTGTCTCTTGTCAAACTATCATTCTTTATGGCATCCTAATGTACCTTATATCGGTCGCAAAACCATCCGCATGCAAGGCTTTCCTAGCGACTTTTCCCTCCATTCCTAGTGGCATTATGCCACACCTGCTCGGAGGCGGCTTCACCGTTCCGAGATGGCTAAGTCACTCCAGGCAACGAGAATCCACTGACTCCTACCTAAACCCGCCTAGAAGATGTTCATCTAATTTCTAAACATCTCTCAATCTCGGCATGTCAAACTGTCAAACTCACGCGCTCTGCTCTCATATCTGCAACCATACTTGGTGTTATAAAATAAAAATGATTGGTGATATTTAAAAAAAAACGCGTAGTCAATTACCAACCCAACGATAATTACTAATCCACACATCTACTACGAATCATCACGACTGATTTCAGCTACCACCCTGCGATCACGATCTCCACCATGACTTGGCGACGACACCGATCTACCTCGAGGCATCACTAACGCCACCTCCAGCAACATCCACTAGTCCCCGCCAAGCATTTCTGCCACAATCTTCCCGGTGACCAGATGCCACGCCGCCACTATCTCTACAAGCTCTCCACATCTCCTTTTCACACAAAATATATCTACATATTCCTTCAATAGACACACCCTAATGGCTTTATGTAATTTTCCCCTCATAAAAATAATGGTCCTTCTCAACTACCAAATATTTTCGCAGAACTGCCTAAATTCTTTAGAAAACAGAAAATTAAAGAAACCCTCACCGAAAAACGAATTACAGTTCGTTCTTCTATCACCGCCAGCCACTCATTAACCGCGCCTAATAATCCTTCGCATACATCCTTTGTATCTTGAACGATATTCCCAATTTGATTTTCGGTCGAGTCTGTTGAAAACTGTAATAATTCAATCAGATACGTTGAGTCCATGGCTGGTGACTGAAAACAAAACGAAGATAATAAATTAAACAATTCAGGTACTATCCAAGGAAGGACCTACAACGAATTGGTATCCTTGATTTAACAAATCTTCTAAGGTGGTCGGTTCATTTCTATTTGGCATAATTAGTGCTGCGGTTAATTTAGACTTATATGAGCTAGAAATTGCCAATCCGATCAAAATCCAAGCAACAAAACTCAAACGCAACGCATTACTATGCCCAGCAATGAAGGTGGACTGTTCCAGAAGTACTTCTGTGGGAATCTTAAAAATATATAATTCAGTTTCGTTATTTGAAGTGAACGAAGTGTTAATATTAAAGTGTGGACATACCAAGACTAAATTATCAGAATATTTCTTAGGATATAATTTAAGAACTAATTTTACGAAGAGAGTTATGATAAATAGAGTAATGGCGCAGCAAATCCATACTGTGAATGTAAACGGCGCAAAAACGGCATATACAAGTGATGGTCCATATCGTTCATCTAAAATGTATGAAACGAAGTTACAACTTACTACTATTAGGTGATCAGTCATCCCGCTTAAGGCTGGTCAGTTCCGTTTGTAATTGTGCTGCAAACCGCGACGTTTCTGCAATATCGTGACCATTTCTGAATAATTCCTAGGCCCCAAGGGGGATCTCCCGTCGTTGGGGTATCGAATGGAAGTTTCGATACCAATACTGTTTTGGCAACATATCACCTATATCATAGCGTAAACCTACAACACACCGTTCCCACTCCCAAGACCAGATTTACCTTTGTCAAAATCTAGTTACCTTATACTAGTATATATAGGGAGGTAAAAGTATCTGATTGTAACCGAAATTCCGGAGATTCTTAGATCAAAACTTCGGTATAGGACTTCTGCAGCAACCCTGGATTTATAAGAGTCTTGTACGAGGCCTGCCAACCGATACATATGCACTTTTCTATCACACCTGTGATAGACCCCGCACAGCTGTGGTAGTGCATAAATCTATTAACACTTTTCCTGATACAGAGTTCACAACAGCGGACCTAGTAACAGTGGAAGTGCCAATACTGCAAAGAGAAGGGACCAGGCAACTAATAATTGCCTCAGCCTACTACCCGTGAGAGCAAGCCAATCCCCCCTCCCCCTAGAGGAAGTGTGAGGTCTAATCGAATGGTGCAGGAGAACAAACAAGCACCTCAATCTTAGCTGTGATGCCAATGCACATCACACTGTATGGGACAGTACGGACATTAACAATCGTGGCACTGAACTCGACTTTATCTGTAGCAATAACCCAGAAATTGCTAATCAAGGCGGAATACCAACTTTTGTGGCAAACAGCAGAGAGGAGGTACTTGACATCACTCTCACAGACGCTTTCACTAGTTCTATCATCCATAAATGAAGGGTGCTGGGAGAGGATTCGATGTCAGATTACTTGGCCATTGTGTTCGACATCGCAACTCAATCGGTACAAACCGCCTTATTCAGAAACCCAAGGAAGACCGACTGGTCGGCCTATAGGAAATGTTTAAAGTCAGGTTTGGATGGGGATTGGGACAAGGTTGTAGGCGCTGCTGTGACCCTGTTGACGGACACCATAATGGGTGCCTATGAGGAAAATTCTCCTTTAATTAGAAGTAAATCCTCGAAAGAAGTCCCATGGTGGAACACTCAATGAACTAAGGAGGAAGTATAGGAAAGCCTACAACAATGCGAAACGATATGGGGATTGGGTCCCATACCGTGCATCTCAAACAGAGTATAATAAGGAGCTTAGGAAAGCGAAAAGGACACCCTGGGACAAATTTTTCACTGGCATCCAAGAAATTGGACCAACAACAAGGCTCAGGAAGATACTTTCGCACGAACTCCTCAACAAAATAGGATTACTTAAGAGGCCAAATGGGCAGTTCACAGAAAGCGCCCAAGAAAGTGTTGAGATCCTAATCTCAGCCCATTTTCCGGGGTTAGAACTTGACGGTAAAAACCAACAAGTACATTATCTCCAGAGAAGAATAGCGGGGAGTGGTGTTACCGCAATTAGAGTCTTCTGTGTTGAGAAGATAAACTGGGCCATAAGGACGTTCAGTCCATACAAGGCCCCAGGTTGCGACGGTATCGTCCTAATCATGCTTCAGCAGGGAGTGGACTATATCGCTCCAAAACTGTTGTTATTGTACAGAGCGTGCTATAGACTCGCTCATACTTCGGAGTCCTGGAAGGAGGCTAGAGTTATATTCATACCAAAGGCCGGCACGTCCTCCAGAAGAGGCAAAGTCATAAAGACCAATTAGCCTTACCTCTTTTTTACTCAAGACTATGGAGAAAGTGGTGGACAATCACATCAGGCAGAAATACCTGACAGAAAGTCCACTCAATTCTCTACAATTTGCTTACCAGCCGGGCAAATCTACAGAAGATGCCCTGCATCACCTTGTATCCGACATAGAAAGGTCGCTCGAGGCGAAATAAACAGCAGTGTGTATTTGCGCCGATATCGAAGGAGCGTTTGACAATACAACGCATTTCCACTTCGCAGTAAAAAGGGCGCGCACAAGGAAAGGCATAGACGAGCATACCAGCAACTGGATCGAGTCTATGCTCAAAGAAACGCAAATCACTGTCGACCTGCAGGGAATACGAGCTACCGCCACCATCGGTAGAGGGTGCCAGCAACGGAGTGTTCTCTCACCTCTCCTATGGTGTTTGGGAAACATGATACAATGTTATCTTCCCTCAATCAAGGCTTTAACAAAGCTCTTCAAGTGGTGCCAACGAGCAACCCGGCAAAAACAGTTATCGGCAGCAGTTATTGCAGGCGCAGACAATCAAGATCCAGTAGAGGGTACTCCGAGATGCTGAGCAGGGCTGGTTTCTCGTACATCGGGTTCCCGATGAACCATATATTCCCGTTATACGACTTCAACTGCGTCTTTATAGTGGCGATTAAACAGCGCCCGGCCGCCATTGCCGAAGACGAGAGCATAATCGAGGACAAAAATAATGTGATCTGGTATGCATCAGTAAAGGGGATGAACCATAGCAAAAATGGAACTGCACAAATGTGCTCAAGAAGTGGGTGCCTGTGCACCAAGGTATTGTAGCCAATACTAAGGCGGATATGCTAGCCAAGAAGGCAGCAGAAGCCACCTTCCATGGCCCTGAACCAACCTGTGGATTATCAAAGTCCACAGTGAAGGAATGGATCAAGAATTGGTATCGTGCCAGTCACGAGACCGCCTGGAGGGACGAAGAGGGCCGTAGGCAGGCCAAAAGGCTCATCGAGCAGCCTTTTGGCTATCACACAACAGAGCCCAAGAAATTATAAAGCTGAAAGAAGCGATATAAGGCTACTGACAGGTCATGCCGAGGTGTTATACCACCTAACCAATATTGACAAAGGCGACCTCACAAGCTACAGACTATGTAAATCGGAGGAATAAACGACCGAGTACCTACTCTGCACTTGTGCATCTCTAGCACCTGAAAGACTTTCTATGCTAGGCAGCTGTCTCGCTAGTCTCGCTGAATTCAAGGGGAAGTCGGTCAAGGAGATTCTAGCCTTTTCAAAGATTATCTCCGTTATTGGCCCATAATATTGGTCCATGCACAGTAGATCAAAGTTGGTCGCATTGCTAGTGGCGTTGACCACCCAGGATTAATTTAAAAAAAAACAAATTCCGGTGCTAAATCGGTAAATTGATAACGGTAATGGTTGCGTTGTGGATCTCGCTTTCCTTCAGATCATTAAAGATATGCAACGCAGTTAGACCTGGGATAGACGAAGGTTGAGCGACTTTCTTATAACGATCCCAGTTAAAACCCTATATGCATAGAAACCTAACTGTCGGGGACCGGGATGAAAACCCTGAGTCCAATTCACTGGGAAAGATAAATATTGCTTCTTCGTGAGAATGACAATTAATGTTAACTTAATGAATCATTCAAGTTAATACCTACGAAGTGTTCGTTCGTCGTTGAGCATAAAATATTACTACCCAAATGGTAAGTGGGGAAACTGATAGATGTGTGGAATGGTTGGTACCGGTGATGATTAATTGAGTGCGAAAGTACGGTTTAATTACACTGTTTATTTAACAAATGGACACTTCGGTTTATACACAAACAACAAGGAATTCGGAAATTAATGCGAGATAGGTAGACAAGACGTTGACAGTACGAAGGTAGGAAACTAAGTCCACGAGGATACGAAAAGAAAAGACAGTGAAGCCTTGAGGGTAGAAATAAAAAAGGTCAGGTAGAGGAAATAAGGCAGCGAAAGAGGTATATGCAAAGGTTAGTTTATCTTAAGTCGAAAAGAAAGTTTACCTGCTAGTAGGCGTAGAAGTTTACATTTGGTTAATGGGAATTTCTGGAAAACACATGTTGGAAGAGAGGTTTAGAAATGTAGTGGAAGGGAAGCAAAATCTAAATCTAGAGCACGCCAAAGTTTCGCGAGAACCGTCAGATATAGAAAGGTTATACTACTAATATGGAATTCAAAGAAGTCGAGACTGATCTTTTATTTTAACGGGATCCGAACTACCCGACCGTTGATAGTAATGACTGAGCTGCGGAGAGAAGTTGATATGACGAAGTTTCAGATGTGACCAACTTTATTTACAAAAATGTACAACTCCAGCGGCTAACAATTTCCATATTCATCATCTCCAACTTCCCACACCATCCATCTCTACCACGTCCATCTACTCTTCTAACCTACCCTCGGCTAATCCGGGCACAAGCATCCTAGAATATGCTACCCTTACGCTCATTGTCAGCACTGTTAAAACATCAGCGCTGCACATGTAGCCACTCGAAAGTCGAGCCTGCCCGATCTGCGGAAGGTCGTTGACGGATAGAATGTACCACTGGTAGTGCTCGAACAAAACACTATCAAATCGGCTACGCTTCTCTCAGAAACCACCCAAATCGCTAAATGTGTAAGTCATAAATATCTGTCAATATGATTTACGTCTTTTGTACCTCTGCCCTGTAGGCATTTTTCCTATCACCAGACCCTAGTCCATCTCCATTCTCCTGATTTAATATAGGGGGCATATATTAAATTCTTCTGTCTAGCAATGATTACATTATCATCTTGACTTTCTGGCTTCCCTTCTGATTACCGAAGATATGCAACGTAGTTATGTCGTGGGTTGGACGAAGATTGAGCGATTAGCTTTCAAGGGTCCCACGGAATCTTATATGCATAGAAACCAAACTAGGGGATACCGGGGTGAAAGTTAGAAAACCCTGGGACTACTTTAGTGGTAGTTAAGTATGTCTTACTCTTGAGAATAATAATTAATGTTAGCTAATCTTAATCAATCCTTTAAGTTAACATGTGCTAAGTATTCGTCGTTAACAGTAACGTATTGATCCTTCTCTTGTACAATCAATACTACCCAAAATGTGGTCGAAGAAGGAGAGAAGGTTTAGTATGGAAGGGAGAACTGATCGAGAGAGTGGATGTTTTTAAGTACCTGGGGTTCCTGATTAGTGCAAATGGTAAGTAGGGGGAGCATGTGAAGTGGATGCAAGGCAAGGCGAGTTATAGCATACGGCAATAGACTTAAGTTCTATATAGTTATTATTTACCTGAAGCAGCAAAAACCGTAATATAGGGTTCTGCTTGCAAGGACGAACTGAAAGCTACTATTTCATTTCTCCTAATATTATTTCCCAGACATCCGATACCAACGTGCAAATTGCTTCGATTTACCTACAGATTACATTTAAACCTCGTATTAATTACATGAAGTAAAATGCGTACCGCAATAATTAGTGCATTTCTTGCATTATATTTAGAAGAGTAATCATCCAACACTGGTGTAATATTCAAATGTTTTGCCACAATTTTCAACACTTCACTTTCCACACCCCAGAGGTCATTCTCGTATTTGACGACAAATGGAGGGCATTCTGTATAACCAATTTTCAAAGGAAACCCATTGAAATCCGTAAATGTGTTCCAGTATTTATTTAACTCTGGAACTCCATTGGCATCCCGACTTACCTCCTGCACGTATGTGCTGTATTCCCGGGTACTATAGAAAGATATAGATATTGCTCTAGTGGGATCTATCACATAAACAGAATTGGCATTGTCCACTCCAGATCCATACAAAAGTGTATAATTTTCATTGGGATTAATTGCCAATGTAAAGAAAATCACCACATCCATTCCATTTATGTTCCTGAATCGCTCGGAAAAGTGACGAAAGTACGTATTTTCATAAGCAACTAAATTTACGCAACGTGTCGCTTTGGGCCGATTGAAATCACCTCCTATCCTGTTGTATCTGAATATAGTTAATGGGTTCTGAAGGTTCTTGAAGGGCATGTACGTATCCAACTCCGAATAATTGTCAATATGAAACAATATGTCCCAATATGGATATTGAGCTAAAATGGGTCCTATACTTGTGTCGTTTGGAAGCATCATTTCCGAATTAATAACATGCCATCCTCGTACATTTGTAAATAAGATCAAACTGAGCAAAGCAGGAGAAAATAAAGTTAACATTTTATAGCTTGTTTCGTGAAGTGGTGAAAACTAAGGTTCACCATGAAATGCATCCAATGTTGCTGTTGTTTATGTTTAAATATATTTTATTGGAATGAAAATTGATGAGAAATCATTTCATGTTTAACATGCATAAATTGACCCTGTACTTGTACGAGGGAAAATAATGCAGCATATAGCCTCTCATTCAAGGCACATGATTAATGAGCTTGTGGAGTGCAATTTTATTTAACTAAAAGCATATATGACAAACGAGAGCGGAGGGAAAGAGGTGCATGAGGGTGAACATGCACCCCTTAGGGAATTCGAAAAATTTCGCTAGATTTTTGTTAAAAAAGACTAACAAAATATGGGAATCAACGTAAACGACGAAAGGCGTTCATGAATCATCGCAAAAAGGCAGGTAAAGATGATTGTTTAAACCCATTTTGAACAGGGCCAGTAGCGCCTATCTTAGTTACGGAAAAAATACATTCATTAAATTAAATTCATATCATTAAATTTGGATAGTAAATATATTAATCGTGCGTATTGAAGAAACAATTAGCACATCAAGCGACGCGCCACCAAACGCTGGCCACTCGCTGCCATTTAGTCCCTAATTAATGTAAGAATTTTGTATATATGCAGCAACCATAGAATGAAATAAGCAGATTCAAAGCAACTTTGGTTACCAGCTTGGTCATTTGTATCTCAACGAAGAGCCTAAAAAACTCAGAATACATTTTCTCCCTCATACAGTTTGCTGTCTCCGCGGCCTTACAAAACCGCGTTACATCCTCAAGGCGACATCATTCCAGCACGAACCAGTGCCTCAAGAGGGAACGAGCTCTTCAACGTACCGGCGCCCATTAATAGAGGAGTGTGCGTACACAATGATTCTCAGCTAGTTAACTGGACTCATAACATTGTGTCTTAATGTACGAACTGGGGAAGATGGAAAAGTACAAAAAATAGTTTTTAAAAGTCTGGGCATGGATGGGTTATCAACCAAGAATGTAACCAATACACCTCAATACACCTTCGGTCGCAAAGGGAGGGTTGTCCCTCAGAATGTCGAGTACTATCTTACCAGTTCTTACATACAAGAAACAAGCATGCTCTGGAACAGCGATGACTATGTTTTTGACCAAATCAAGTTTTTCGGTATTGGATTATATGGAGTTTATATAGGGCCGATGACAATGAGTTGATTATTTACAAATAGACACATAAGTTTACACACATACAACAAGAAGTAAAGTACCGAATCGCGAGGTAAGCACAAAAGATGTTGAGATGTTGTTTCGAAGTCAGAAAACTAAGTTCCCAAGGCTAAGGAAAGAAAAGATCTTAGAGTTTCTCGAGGGTAAAAATAGGATAAGTGAGCTTGAGTAGAAGATTACGTTTACTTGCTGGTAGGTCTTACTACATACATTTAGTTAGGGGGACTTTTGGAGAAATACATGTTGGAAGTATAGGAATACGGTTGAAGAAAAACTAAATCTAAAGCACGCCAAAGTGTGACGAGGAGACGGTGGGTAAGGGTGACCCAGGAGCTACTACTGCAATATAGATTAAGAAAAGAACGAATTGACCTAAGATGGAATTGAGCAGGACATTATGAACGCATAGAAATTCATCTATTCACATACGTAGTACAAACATGGTCTAAAACAGTGATGGCGAACCCATGACTCGCGTGTCAGTTACTAACCCACGCAAATTTTGACGGTCCGCAGGGATATTGTTGACCCAGAATCTACTACTGCAACAGAAAACAAGAAAAAGAACAAACTGACCTAAGGAGGAATTGAAAAGGACATTATGAACGTATTGAAAATGAATGAAACACATTAGTTGTGTGAAAAGGTACGACCATACACTGACTCCGGGAACAGATAACCACAATTGAAGTGAACATTATCTGGTAAAATATGACCTTACGTACCAAAGTAAAGCTCTCGAGAGGAAAATAAAAGAAACTTGGGGATACCTTGAGAGGGGATAAAACAGAGAAAACAACGGTTGATCATACATTATTTATGAGTTAATTAGCTGTAGATCTGAAACATTTCTATTGTATTCTAATAAAGAAATCTTATAAATTAATTGGTTTTAAATGCTTATTTGTATGTGAACTGAATGTCAGAATACGATTCGAGCACGCTACCCGCCCTCGTCTGTACACCCTGTGCACAGTCCCAATCTCAGGTAATTAATGGGTATGCATGTGCAACTCCCCGGCCACCGCCGACGTTGGGCGGACGACTGTCAACGGATGCACATGAGTAGACCATAGAGTGAGGCTGTGATGCTTCCCAAACATCATCCCGCTTAAATTCGATGGCGTAATTTGTTTCAGATGACTATTTGATTTTAGCTAGGGTACAAACAGCTTATGAAAGGAGACATTTTGAATATATTTAAATTTATATTATTCAATATCATTACATCGCCAAAGAGTATATACATATTGTAATGGATCGTAACCGGTAGTAGGCATTATTTTTCAAATTAGATGTAGATTTTGGTAGATTAAAAACATAGGAAGAAAAAAACTTTAAATAAAGAAACTTTTAAAAAACGAACTGCTTCTTAGGAAATATAATTGATGTAATGTAAAACGCAAATCCGTTAATGGAGTTGTGACAATTTCATTTCACTTATTTAACTCTTTCAGCAACAATTAGTGTATGTCGGGTGACAGCAGTGAGAATTAACATTTATATTCAAATACAGCACGGACAAATGTAAACATTAAACGTTGAGCTCAGTGCAATGAAATTATTTCCAGTGCGATGGCCCACTCCTCTCCACACTGTCCCTTCTATCCACCAGCCTTCACTTCGTTTCGCTTCTTCACTTATAACGAGGCGACTTTAAATGTCTTATTGGTCCGACTAACAGGGGGACCCCCTCACCCCTGTCTAGTCGGACGCAAATAATTCCTGTTACAATGATGTAGTAAGTCGAGATCACATCCATGCCGACTAGTACTTTAAGTCTGTGAGCTGTGTATCTAGCTATTGCTTGGACAACCCAAACATTAGTGAAGTATATTAAACTGAATGTAGTGGCAGCTCTTTATTCGCAGGGTATATATTTCATAAATATGCCGCAAATACAGAAACCGTGCTACGGAATAATAATTTATATGAGATTGTAGTAGAAACGTTCGTAGGCGACAAAAATCAAATCTAGAAAAAAATCAAATCAATTGAAATTTTTGGACATTTTGATTAATTATCTTATGGCTCGATCAATCGTTTGAAGAATTTTGTTTTCTCCTGCTTGGCAGGTCCTTCGATTCAGAGTGCCACTAGCAATTTGCATCTTAAAAATAAGACTTATTCACGAAGATGTTTCAGCTTAAATATCTCGTTTCCAGTGCATGTTAATGCCTCTGCTTCCAACTGTTGTGAGTTTGATATTTCCTCCATCTTGATTCAAGCAATTTCTGTAACATTCAGAAATTGCTTGAATCTCGAGATTTGACTCTATCTGTTCAAAGTTATAATAAGTTCTATTTCACTCTTTTATTGGTCCATTTGACCAATTTGATATTAAGTTGGATACCTATGGGAGTCTTTTTATTATTAATATGTATGCATTTATTAGATCCGCAAATAATGAAATGTTTAGCTGCGCAAATAAGAATTCGGCCACTTTTTTTCAATTCGCGAGTAGTGAAAACACGACGAAGAAAGCGCAAATACCGAGCTTTTACGGGGTAAAAGGCAGATACAAGAGTTTCATTGCATATTTCCCCTTCCGAAAGTGATTAAAACAATGGTCGATTTGGAATCCATTCAAGGTCACGTGTATATACATTCTTTATGAATATCGATGAGGTACCATTTTATAGTTAACATGCACAAGCATGTACATGGCTCATGATTAATGCACTTGTAGAGTGGACTCATATTTACCTGGAATTGTATATAACAAGCATATTTATAATAATTTCGTTTATTGTATTGTAATAGAAAGCTTACAAATTAATCGGTTTGATATCGTTATTCATCGCATTGAGACACTCAAAAAATGAAACCGTCGATATCAGTATCAGATTGCGATTATTTTAGTACACCAAAAATGCATAGGTAATAAATACGTTCGTATATTACAGCTGTACGGCTCGTCAAAACAATGCTAAAGAACTAAGTAATACTGCAATCTATGTACAAGTTGTACGCACAAACTTATGGCGGCATTAAATAGTATACGAACCATGAGCGATAGCAGAGTGAAAAGCGCGCTTGGCCTGAAATTGGAATCATTCAAAATCGGGCGATAACCATCCACCGCGAAAACTCCAAATTCTCATCACACACAGCCACACATACACACACGTACGCAGCGAGTTTTGCGTGAACCCGGACCAAATTCAAGATTGCAACACAAGCAAATATATCCCAACAAAGGCGTCCACAAGTCATCGCAATTGACATGAAAAATAATCCACCAACGAACAGTGTTTCTGTGAATAATTGCACACAGTGAGCACGGTCAACTGACACAAGGCAGCAGCAATTATTTACACGTTTATCAGTCAAAAAACGTAGAGTTAATAGTGGAGAGGTGACCACTTTTCTAATTACAGTCCTTTCTAAATCCGGTCCCTGCACTCATCGACTATTTTGTACCAATCACTAAAATGTCTTGCACGGATAAATCCTGGCGTCTTCACAGTTTCCTGCGTCGATTTGGTGGTAGCGGATTCTTGAGCAGATGATATTCATTCCGAAAGCAGATAATGTTACGTAGATCTTAATACAAAAGAAAATCACAAATATTTGTCGACTGATGCAATATTCGTCGAAAGTGTTTAATGGAGAGTGAAATGTCCTAGTAGTGTGGAAAAGTAAAGTTTGCGCACGCCGAAAATATAAACGTACCTGAAATCGGTTCGCTTGCATCGAACATCCTTCTTACAAGGGGAATTACGAAATTGACCGAAATTGCAGTGTAGCGTTTATTCAACAAGGACGAGACGAGGCAACTAGCATGTTTTGACCTTACAATAATTTTTAAAACTATTAAAATTCGATTGTACCGATGTATTTTTGCCTTTGCCCAGTTTTAAAAGACCTGGGACCGTCCGTACTCGTGTTTCGAATCTCTTTGGTGATACCTTTTTGTATGCATAAATCTCTTACAAGAAGCGTGTCTCAATTGTCCAAAACGAAATTGAATGAAACTTTTTGTACGGGTAGTGTATATATAGAAATAATTTGTGTTAACGGGATTTTACGCCGTTTGCCCAAAAAAAAGTTTCAAAGTTTGGATTATATTGCTTTAACAGCAACATTCTCCGTGACGTAGTCTCAGCACGCCAAAGTCGATCAAAATGCAGGCGGCTGCGCATATTACTCATACGGCGAATGTTGCTTTTAGAACAATATATACCAAACTTTGTATTTTCTTTTTTTAGGTGATCGGCTCAAAACGGCGTAAAATCCCGTTAACATAAATCATTTCTTTATATGTTCTACATGTCACAAAAAGTTTAATTCAATTCCGTGTTGGACAATTGAGACACTCGCCTGGTTAGTTATAATTTCATTAATTAACAGATTTTCCTGTTAAGGACAATGCTTGAGAGTTGCGTTATCTCACTCACATAAATTTAGTTTCTTTTCATATACTACACATCCCAAAATTTCATTAAAACCTCGTCAGGTCAATTCCGTGTCCTCCCCTCGTTATCCAAATCAAAAACCTGCATGCTCGCAAAGTACTTGCATTCCGATAAATTCTTTAGTTTAATAATTACTTCTTGATAACACATTATGTAATTCATTATTATAATAATTATAAGTTCATATATAAATATATATTATATATAAATAACTTTGCACCATTATTAGTAATCATATAGTAGAATAATTAATATTACAATCCGTTCATTTCTTTTTCCTACCTCATGCGCTTCTTCGCTTGTTTCATTTGATAAAAACACAACATTTATGTAAAGCATTATTAAGCAATATAAAATGTACGCCTAATGAAAATTTGGTGTTTGCTTTTCATTTGCCATTCGTCAAATTTCGTGCTTCCTCCGTAATCCTCAAAAGTACACACTCAAAAATGGTGAAACATTGAAAAGGAGCAAATTTTTCTTACGGGCGTCGGCGAAATGCGTACGAAAATAGTGCTGGAATTTGCTACTTAAATCGTAAATCGTATTGCAATTGTGTAAGTTTACTATTTCGTACGTTTAAATATAGTTCCCGAGCGCTACATACAGCGTGTACATGTGAGTTGTTTAGACCAGGAATAACTGAATGTTGCCGAAAACAATAAAACCCACCAAACAGCTTGGATGTACCGGTTAGTGCGGTACATCCAGAAAGAAAATCGACAATATTTAGATATCTTTCTTATATAAAATGGAATAAATGCGTAGAATACTTTTCGGATTCGGTGATGTCAGTTTTTTTTTTGTTTGCAATATGTACGTAAAATGAGGGTGTAGACAATCGTAGAAAAATACAAACTGCATGATAGACACGGAGGCACCCGCCCAATATTCACACACACGAACATAAATGGTGGTTTCTACAATGTCGCGCAGTGCTTTTTCCCCTTAGTTTTGTTTTGCTCATGTGTGGGTCCAGATTTAGTGTATTGTTTCGATTTGTTCTGATTTTTTTTTCAGACAGTTGTACATCTTTGCTTTAAATTGAGTGCTGTTAGTGCGTTTTAAAAAGTATAACCTGAAACAAATAGTTCAAGAGTTCAACTTCAGTTAGACATTCACGATTGCAAATTCATGGTAGAACTACGAGCCATTGATCGATGAGAGGCATGCGACTGCGTGCCCATGCCAAAAAAAAACGGAAATGAAACAAACCCAATCGGAGAAATCATAAACTTACAACTCACATTCAATTTGCTACAGACACGCGTGTGCAAACGACAAAAATGAAACATCGAACGCTCTACGTTCGTATACACTACTAGATATCTGACGCAAGTGTCTTTACTGCAATGAAATGTAAACAGCAATAATTGCTCGCCGATTCAACAGTAAACAATCGAAAACATAAGTGCATAATCATATGAATAAAGCGCTTTGTGATAGGTAGATACTTGGTGTGGTACCGCCATGTGTCGTCATCTTTTAGGGTCAAAATCATAGTTAAAATACATTCACCATAAAAATTGCATGCCGCACAGTACAGAAGAACGACCAAGGAGAATGTGTTTATCAGGCGGGTGGGGGATGTTGTTTTGGTTGGTGGGGAGTGGTGTTTTGGTCCGTGATGATTGACGGGGCTGGAGGGGAAAGGTTAACCAACGAAATACCCGAGGGATACATGCCCGGCAGCGAGCGAGGTTTAGGACAGAAATGGATTCGCATGTTCACCTGGTTTCATCCACGGTGCGCCCAGTTGGGAGGCGCTTGCCGTGGCGTTGCTGGACGGTACCGGCGTCCACGGATCGGCAGCGGCCGGCGTCGGCTGCGGCGCGCCGTGGAAGGCGCCGTTCGTGGGATAAGGCGCTGTTGGGTTGCCGCTGCCGCCGCTACCGAATGCCGGCGACTGGTTGAAGTTGCTGTAGGGCGGCGTGGCGCCCATCGGCGGCGCCGCCATGAACGGCGCCTGTTTGATCTGATTCATTGTCGGCTTTGGCGGCTGCGGATTGAATACGGGGCGTGGTGGTTGCGTTGTCTCCGAGAACGGATTCGCTGTGTTCATTTGATTCGCCGGTTTGCCTTTACATTATTTAAATCGTTAATAAAAAGTAAACTAAGAAAATAAATAATTTGCATGATACAATTTCTACATTAACCCCTTAACCTACTTTTACGGGCATATCCGCCAGTACAAATGATGAGTAAGTACAATGAGTCTAAACCATTGTCCAAGACAACATTGTTATTGTCAAAAGTGGTTCGTCATTCGGGGGTGTCTGAGAGGGCGCTCGCGTCAACCTGCCCAGCACGAATAACAACCATTTGTAATCGAGACATATCTCGCTAACATATCTCCGTGATATTTCGAGAGGATCGAGGCCGAACAAAGTTATTACAAATGATTATAAAACTGTTTGTTATTCAAACCCGACAGGCACGACACGTAAATTATGCAGGTATTGGTGGCAGCTAAATCTGCATAATTTACGTCTGCACATCGATCTAACACATTCGGTAGTAAAACGGTAGGTTAAGGGATCAAAATGTGCCCACTCTAAAAACCGTACTTGTTACTAAATTATCCAAATTGACGAGCGCCGAGTTCTCTCCAAGGAAGGACTGTGGTGTTTTTTTGGTGGCGCCTGTTGAAGGACTGGGACCCGCCGACGTAAGTGGGAGGGAATCACCTAGTAGATTCAGTTCAAACGGATCTGTACGAACGTAAAAGGACGGTAAGATAGCAGCAGGCTATCGCTTATTTCATTGTAAATTGGCACAAACGCGTTGGCGCTTACTGCTGACTCATACCTGAATTGTTATTCGTTGTCGTACCATTATTGTGTGTGACGTTCGGCGTGGGCGATATTGTTCGATTCCGATTTGTAATCGCATCGAAGTCGTCCAAGTCGGAGGAGCTCTGGCTGACGGGCGACCAGGGATCGTTGCGTATTGCGGTCTCCACCAACGGGGTGGTTATTGCTTTCGGACTCCACGGATCGGCGGGGAGGGCGACGGCCGCAGGTGGCGGGGGCATCGCCATCGCACCGCCTCCAGAGGCGAGCGCTGGTGCCCATGGATCACTCGTTGCAGTCGGCGGTGACGCCGCAGCATTTCCATGCCATGGGCTAGAGGTATTCTGCAAATTAACAGAATTGTCAAAACCAATATCGAATTAGTGTTTCTGATATGTATAATAGTTAAAAGAAAATTCGGTAAATAAAAGTATCGTTAAAAAATTCTAGTTATGAATGGTCGATAATCAAGTCTCAGTGCGTTGACCAAGAATAATTTGAAACTCTTTATAAGACCAATGAGAATATAGAGACCTTGGGGCATTGAAAACACTTTCGGAAATTTCCAGTGCGCTGCAATGGTAGAAAATTTAAAATGCCCGGATTTTTTTAAATATTTTCACACATCTGCATTTCTTTACTTGTTTATGTTTCATTCCGTGACGAGTTTGATGTGCGAGGTACATTGTGAGTAACATTAGTGTGTCTAGTTTTTAACTAATTTTTGTGCCCTCAAATATATCCATCAAGGCAAGCATCTAAAACAATAAAGTTAATGGTGTTGTGAAGTCGTAAGGGTGTTACCGATATTGTTATTTTAACTTAGCCTTAAATACGGTGCAGAAATACAGTTTACATTTTAATATTTCAATTTCAAACATAAGAAGACAGGAGTTTTGCCTATTGCGAAAGTCTGCCTCGAAATTTCCGAAAAAACTCTTAATGTATCAATTATGTAATATAACACTGCTCTAAAGATATAATCTTTTTCTACTCCAGTATTATAATATGCACATTATATTAACGATCTTGATTAAATAATAATATACGCAACCTACTGCTAATCATAACAGTGTTGGTAGATGAATACATTTCAGTATTGTTTTTCATTGCGAAATGTCAAACATATATTAAACATGTTGATGGTTTACTTGTTTGTTAAGCAAACAATTATGTTCTTATAATATGCCGTATTGCATTGCTATGCATCGAATCCGTGCTAAAAGACCACTTGACGCGATTGCGATAAAACAATCAAACAAGACTTGTTCAATACTTTATAATTTTTCGATTTATGTAACTTTCGTTCAGAAAATTAATGCTTATTAGCAAAAATAAACACTAAAGCAAATCAATATAATTTTCAAACATAATAGTAGCCGAAAAAGTTGCGTACAACTCGCATGAAATGCACATTATTCAGTCGTAATGTAATTATATGCTCGTTGCACAATATACTATTGAATGATACGATCAATAATGTAGGAGAGCAAAATTTAAAACTGCAACCGTCACGCCGCCAGCGATGCCCGTTTTATTTATAATTGGCTCGATATTCCTGTCTGACACTCTTGAAACTAATTGGTAGGTCAAAGGGTTAATATATAAATATAAGTAAATTTACCGACCCTTAGTTCGTTGATTATATCTTTGATTAATTACATAACGTTAAAATCAAAATCAACACAAGCATGAATAAGCCGTATTGTCGATAATTATAATTTCGTTGGTTGCATGATCTAAAATCGCTTAGAAATGCATTAGTTAATAGTTAATTTCGCAGCATAGCACACACTAGGTTGAATTCTTACCCATTGTGTGACTGAACGGTACGAACAATCGCGAAAAAATGAATCGAACTCCAACTAGGCATACATACACAAGATAATCAACAACCGTTTTGGAACCTCCGAGAATTTCAATATGAAAACATCCAGAAACTGAATATCTACCTGCGGTTTTGGTATCTGCGGCATGCCCCACGGATCGACATTCTTGCTGGCAGCGCCCTCGTCCAGGCTTACGTCGAGCAGGTCCAGCATGGCGCTGGGCTTATCCGCCGTCGTCTTGAAGTCCTGCTGACTCTGACTGAGCGCCAACTGCAGCCGGACGTCGTCCGAACGCCGCTTCTGCTCCTCCTGCTCGGCCTCCTCCTTCGACATGGCGATCGCCAACTGCAGCTGAAGCTCCTCCTCGCCGGCAGTCTGCGGGCGTGCTACCTCCAGGTCACTGGGCAGCTCGCTCGCTGACTCGCGGCTGTTGTTCCACTCGCTGCTGCGGAACGCCGGATACTTGGGGCTAGTGGGCGTATCCAGACCGCCGTCGCTTCCAAATGCGCACGGCTGCTTCGCGAGGCGCTCCTTCGCCTTGATGGCCTTCGCACGCTCCGTGCGCAGCCGCTCGTCATCGTGCAGAAGCTGCGCCAGCTGGCGCGCCTTCTCGCGCACATTCTGTCCTTGATCCTTCCCTACAAAACCCACACACAGGGCTGCGATTACAATGTCAAGTAATACAATTAGAGAACACCGAAGGGACAAATTGGATTGTTACGACATGCGGGATACGAAGTAATTTTTTCGCGGAAAATGCTGTTTCTTTAAATCTAGAGTTGCCCCAAAAGAGTAGGGTATGAGTGAAAATCTAGCCTTTTTAATATGAAAAATATCGAAACTTGAAATGATTAATGGCAAAGAATACAAAGTATCGAAAGTATTTATTTATATCGAAATTACGGAAATTGCTTAGCGTCATTTATGAGTAGCTTTTTAAAGATTGGGATATTTGGGCAGATTATGCTTCACAGGAGGAGCCGCTGACAAAAGTATCGATACTGATGTATCTCTCAGTAGTCATGTCAGATGACGAACCAACGATATTTCTTATTTTAGATGCATAGATATTTGTTGAAATCGGAATTAGATAGTATCGCCGGTTTATAAACAATATATAAATAAGAACGTGATCACTAATACCCCAAGTAGTCATACCCATTGATCTACATGGGTCATATGCCTCCTGGGGACATTCCCACCTTTAAGATGCTTATCGATTTCGCACTCGTTAAAAATGATCAAACTTCTCGATATCGGATTTATCTCGATATATGGTTAATCTAAACCAGAGTATCAATAAAATATCGATATTACCCCTCCGATATATTGATATATTTTGATATGCCTATCATTCATTATCTCACAGTAAGAGTAAATACTATAATTTTCCACCTATATAAATTTTGATAAATCTTTTTTTATTCCGGAAATTTAAATCAGAAGTAATCTACTGTCGGCCATAGAACATACCTTCCTCGTTGTGCTGGAAGTCCGTCAACGTCTGTATGGCGAAGATGTTCTCCTTGCACTGCTGGCCAACCTTCTCGCTGCCCGTCTTGATGAGGTACTCAAGCAGGACGAGCGCCTTGTAGACGTGCCGCCAGTTCCGGCCGTGGTCGTTCAGCCGCTTCCAGATCATCTGCATGATCTCGCTGAACGCCACCACGTTGTAGGTCAGATCGGAAATCTCCGCCATGATCGTGCTGCTCGGTCCCCATGGATCATTCGATGTCGCCTCGCGCACCTTGCGCTGCGCGTCCGAGTAGTTATGCGCGAGGTTCTTGAGGTTGCGTCGCAGGCCGGCCACATTCACCTGCATCTCTCCGCCGCGGCGCATCTGCATTCCGAAGGGCAAACAAACCAACAAAAGAACGCACGTTCAGATGATTAGCGAAACACAGACAACAGCTACGATAGCAGTACACTTACTTTTGCAGCGTGTTACAAGTGCGTGTTTTTTTTTGTGTTGGGGGAGAGAGGAGGTAATAGAAAATCTAGAATTAACAAGTGTTGTGCAGTATACTATTAGATAGTTGCGCGCTCAGCAGCGAACGACTGCATGCAGTTACACACACACTTGAATACACTCGCATACACCACGCATAGAGCCGGGAGAGCCAGCGGAACCACCGCAACAACTAGAGCCCAAATTGCGGCAAGCGACTAAATGTCAAACGGAAGCCATCCAAAACTAGTGCTTAGTGTACGGCAAACCGATCGTGTTTCGCATGCGACCTTCGCTCGCCTATCCGCGCGAAAAAACTGAAAGAAAGAAATGCAAAGCGTGAATTCTCCCACATTAGGCAGCAAAAACTGGGGGGGTTGGCGGAGGGGCAGGTCATTTGCTATTGATTGCAGTGCGTTTATTTTTAGCCAGCAATTAATATCGGCCCACCATCATCAGAAATCCCTTTGAATAAACTATTAGAAGGCGCATGTGAAATATCCAAGAGCGTTAACGCAGTTACATGGTGTTACTTTTTATTCTTTAGCACAGTTAATAGCAATGCTGACAAACGTTCAAATCGCCATGGATAAAGGTCGTGCGTACTTAGTCAGCTTAAGTGATAATGGTACAAGCGACAGTTTTATAACAGTAATCAAATATATACACGGTGTGTTTAAAAAGAGCTCCACACGAAAAAAGTTGTAATTTTAGTGGTAAATTCCCCTTCAAAATCAATAAAGGTCACTTTAATAACATTTTTTCATGTTTATTAAATAAGGTCGCACCATTAGTTCCACATTAATATAACCCAGCGAAAAATTAGATCAGAACATTCTAGAAGCAACACATATTGTAATTGTTTACGTGTTAGAACACAAACAGTCCATTCTCATTTCTCAACTTATCAAAATCACAATTACTGATAACACGGTTCTGAATAGTTTTGTTGTTTTCAAATGAATTCGAGGGATTTTTGTTGATTCAATATTTGATCTTATTAGATTTTATTAGAAATCTAGAAAATGTAAAATACAATTTTATTCTCATTTCTTGGATTGTAAGATATCTTTATTTCGCGAACGCAATACTACCATCACATTGTCATACTTTATGACTGCTCCGAAGCTGCCTTTGACATATAAATATGAACAAATACTCATTGACAGGTAGTTTTTAGGATGTTAATCACGAATTGCATTAATTAGAAAGAGATAATGAATAATGCCTACGATAGGACTTGAACCTGCAATCCCCGTAATCCCCGTAATCCAGCTACGGTTAACCAATTAATCTACGAAGGCACATAGTCTGTCGTCAGCATTATCATAGTCCCTTTCCGTCTCAGCTGAGTTGAACATGACGATAAAATCATCGGAATGGGACTGCGAGCCTTTGGTAAGAGATGCTTATTTCTTGAACGCACTACTACCATCATATTTTTATTCTGTATGACTTCTGTAAAGCTGCCTTTGACATATCAATATGAACAAATAATCATTGGTAGGCAATTTTTAAAATGTTAATCACGAATTGCATTAATTAGGAAGAGAAAATGAATAATGCCTCCGGCAGGATAATTTATTCATCTTCACTTTCTATTCTTTCTACGTACTTTCGATACCTTCAATACCAATACTTTAGTATGGAAAAGTATCGATACTTTGGCATCGATAGGTATGCAGACAACCCTCGCCTGGTCCGGCCGTGAAATACGCGGTTTTGAGACCGCGGTCGAAAGTTTTGAGACCCTCCCTTTGAAATACGCGGTGCCGGTTATTTGTAAATCAAACAATATGGCTTGGATGACCAGGTATTTTACCCCAGTTAAAGATGCATTTTTGGATTTAAAAATATGTAACCTGCTTTATGTATATTCTTCTATTATTTGAAAAGAAAAAATAAATTTAAGTGGAATTTAAAATATAGGTCGATCTGAAATATTTTGAAGATTCCTTAGATTTATTCCCATTGATTTATAAACTTGATAGCGCGGTTAAGTTTAATGGGGCAAGCTCCGGCGTTCAATTAACCGGATTACTGTACGTCGGTATCGATACTTTAGCAACGATAAGTGTCGGTACCAAAAGTATCGCTTCGTTCAGAAATTTTGATAAATACTTTGAAAGGATACCAATAGATTGCGCCAAGGACTTTTTGGACATGTAATTCACTCGTCTAAAACGTGGCAATTCTATCACTTCTACATAGGATATTTAATACTGTAAAAATCTAATTGATAGATCTAAAATCGTGGAGAAACCTGCTATCACTGACTCATTATATTGATTCATCCTTGTAAAATGTGAAATACAGAAAATTGATGTTATCTTGTTAACTAAATGTTTCGTCGAATTAATTTTAATACTGTACAGCGGATCGCGGATCTAACTAACTAGTTATAAATATAAAAAAACAGTAATTACCATTAGCGGCAACATTTCGACCGGTCTAGTAAGATGCACTAACGATGAACAAAAAGATATAGCCAGCAGTTCTCAAATTATTATTCTTTTAGTTTGTGGCATTCCCGATTTAAAAATTGAAAATCGTTCTATACAACGCGTTGTGTCCCAAGGGGGCCGTGGTGGGGGAGGGGGTAACACGTTGGTCAAATTTGCCTTAAATTCTCAGCCACTGCATCCCCCGAAACATCCCAAAATTTGTTTATTTTAGGGGGGATTCCCTTAGTAGGGTCCCGAGATTTGACTTCAGTAAAATTTATCTCCAGGAGGTTCAAGTAAGAATTTACTTCAATGAGTGCTGCTATGAGCGACCAAATTTGCTTGCAAAATGTGCCCTACCAAAGAATTTCACGAATCACTACCCTATGGTACTGTGAAGCACTCTTTGAGAATCGCTGATATATCCGTTAATTATACCCACGTAAAATATACTTCGAAAAAAAAAACAAACAAAGCAACAGAATAGGCAACAATCAGGTCTTTATCATGTGCATACTCACTTTTTCGGAAACAAACATTGAAAGAGCATACAGTCAGTGACAAAACGTTGTTGAAAAGCGTTCCTTTCCTTAGATGTGCATTGTTTTACTCGCATTTAAACAGCATATGATAAAACCG
Source organism: Weissflogia rhopalogaster (assembly GCA_019419845.2). NCBI lineage: Eukaryota > Metazoa > Arthropoda > Insecta > Coleoptera > Staphylinidae > Weissflogia > Weissflogia rhopalogaster. The sequence goes on from WSZQ02055577.1 coordinate 24,180, forward strand.
TGCATGCATTATATATCAAAGTAGTGCGTTTACAAAGCAAACAGTTGAAACAAACTGAATGATGAGACCTGAGTGACTGCCGTATGCGGTTGCGAGGTGCTCGGCGAAAGTTTACGCGTCAATTTGAGCGTACCTATTAATGTCACACACATATACCGACTTAGCGTATCACCTCAGGTGACGTATCGCAATTCGATTATTAATATTGCGCCACCCGAGTGGCAGTTTTCGTTTGCTAGCAAGTCACAAGAATTTTGAAACAATACGCTATGCAGCAGCAGCGTGTGTGGCCGTATGTGTGCGATTTGTTATCGATTTGCGCGAATGCAACGCACGCTGGCCTGCAGCGAAAGTCGTTTGGCTTATTAAAACGCTTTGTTGCCTAAAAATATGCGAGTCGTGAACAACGTACTTTGTTTACGCACGTAGACGCGACGGTACACAAGGCGAAATGTCAGGAAAACAAAATTATTAACAAACCGCGACGGCGGCGACGGGCGAGACACATCTGTCGCACTGCGCGTATGACAATCATATGATCTCCCTGCTCACAGTAAATTTTAGATTAGATTAAAGTCCTAAACGCGAGGAGAAGATTTAGGATGATGATACCGGAACAACGTCGTCGACGTACGCCCCCCAAATGGACCCTCATCCATTTAGGGGCTTTGAGGACGACGTCGCAAGTTGACGAGGACGACGTCTGAAGTCCCTGAGAACGACTTACGCTGTCGTCATCGTCGTCAACCTCGTTCTCGCCACCCAGTTTACAGCCCCAGGTTCCAGGGCTGCAGTGAACGTGAACATACCAGTATGTGTATACTCACATAAGGGTTGGGACGGTGCCGATCACGTCGGGCGTATGTGTACTTCGATTTGCGACTACGTATGCGCCTCCTCACTTCCTCTCTCACTCTATGTCACTGCTGACAACACTAAAGGCAACGGTCTACTCACACACTCAGTCCGCAGAAAAAAACTACACGACGACGACGACGATGTTCACCCGACCCCCCCAGCAACACAGCGTCGTACTGCACGACTTGTTGATGCTTGATTGGGGTTTGCGCCGCCTGAACAATACGCGTTTTTACCGATGTCCGCGCCGCGCATACACGATATGATTGTGAAACAAAACTACTAGTCAGGGTTCGAGTAGCAGTCTGATGCAAAATGGCCGACTGCGTCTAGTGACCTCTAGTGACTTTTTGTTTCACACTGTGTCATTCCTGACAAGTCATGACACATTTTCAAAGTTTTCAAACTTTTCAAATCTTTGTTAACATGTTCAAGTCGTCAACATCTACGAAATCGAGTATTATTTTATTGCCTGCGATAGTACTGAGTCATTTGCAAGGTTTAACACTGAAAAGTGTCTGCTGCGAACTTAGCCTTTTTGTCTGTAACCATGAGTTTTCATTTTCAAATTGTTGTCAAAATTTTTAACTCTCCAAAATTTACAAAGTCGAGCCATTTACAATGTTTAACACTGAAAAGTGACGAGTTCCCACAGTGGCAGAAAGTTTGAACCAAGTGTGATAAACACGAGTGTGTCAGGTTACTATGCGCAAGCTCAATATACACCAGGAACACCCTTGCCGTGATACATGTACCCACAACACAATTATCATTTCTTTTCCAATTCATATTTGTGAATTCTTTGCCAAACCCACGAGTCCTAACCGAAGTCCCAAACCCATATATGATCTGTGGTCCTAACCCTGGCAGAGTTTGAACCAAGTGTGATAAGCACTAGTGCGAGTCGTGCTGCTCTGTTAAAGCTCAACACAATATACACGAGCGAGACTCGTGTCAAGAGGCATGTGCTCTTGTCACACACTTGGTTCAAACTTTCTGCCACAATTGTCACAATATACATGCAGCAGATGCAGGCACGTTTTCTAAATAAAAATATTTCAAAGAATTCTCTTTAGCACATTTCTATGGTCATAATTCTTGAAATATAAATAATACTCAATTCTTCGCACAATACAATGCTTTCTATGACAATCAAATAACCCGTCAACGTTGTATACGTAATTTTAAAATTAATAATTTTCGTATATACATGTGAATCCCAAGGCGCTGTACGTGACTCCCATGCGATCATATTTGAATTTTTCATCTTTTTTCATAGGGACTTGGCTGTTTATCTTCGGTTCCAATCGACTTCTGATGTTCAGGTCCAACTGCTTTTCGGCATTACATGTGGGCAAATGTGGGTTTTGATTTCGTTCTTTGGGATTAGTCCCTAATAAACAGCTGTCCCGATTAAATGTAGTCTATTGTACAGTGTCCTTAAGGTTATAAAAGTTTACATGCGTTTTTTCTCGAAACATTATTTTTAGTTCACGACTGAGAAAATTCTACCGAAACGATTTTGAGGAATGAGCGTTCATTTTATAGATTATTAAATGACGTCCCTTGTTCTATGAGAAAGATGTACATTTTTCGTATTTTTAAATAGAATATTTATGCGAAAAAGTGCACTTTATATTTAAAATGGCAAAAAACGCAATTTTAACTTTTTCTTGAAAATACTCGACGTTGATATAACGCTAGTTTTATAACTTATACATAAACGTTATGGATTTTCGTTCCCGAAGTAAAAAATAAAGTAAAGTCGTCGCAACTTAAATTTAAAACTGAAATTATTGGATTGAAAATGTTGAAAACAATTTATTTCGATATTAATAATTACAATGGAATTAAAATGTTATTTATTACTAATTGAGTAAAGAGCGCACTTAATAAGGTTTACGTTTAATCTTCTTCTGAGCATAAATATTCGATATATTTTTAGCCAGGGCAATCCTAATCATCGCAATTTTTTCCTTCAACTCTTTTTCATCAGCTTTCTCCTCAAGGCAGTTCAAAACGATCAAAGATGATTTCGCGTCGATTACAAATTCTTGACAATTTAACAAATTTAGCGAATCGCAGAACAATACCGTCCAGAAACTGTAAATAGAAATATAATTAACAAACGATTTCATCTAAATCGTAAAACACATACAAGTTAGGTGTGATTTTCGATCCAATCAATCCAACTAAAATACTCCCTGCTTCTGTGTAATTCTTCTTGTCGTAGGCATGTCGGAAATCGTAATATTTTGCAGCGAACATAAGGCTGTCGCAGGCTAGCATTGCCGAGCCGAATTTCACAAGTAGATCTTCATGTGGTAAGACGTATGTGGTTCTGTACTGCATGAGCATGGTGAATACGATGCATGTGATGCACTCAGGGTCTTTGGTTTTTAGCGCCCAGATTAGCGCATTGCCATTGCGATTTTGTCGACGGTATTCCAGGCATTGGATCTTAGAGAGGGATTGTACGAGGGAGTGCAGACGGCGCTTCCTTGCCTCCTGGATCGCTTTGCGTGTCTTTGCCGCGTTGCGAGCTACACGCGGCAGCAGTAGTGCAATGGCCGGTGGGCCGAACTTCGGGCAATGGTCCAAATAACTCAAACCAATTTGCCACAGAGAATGGTGACCCATGAGTAGAGATCCGTATTCAAATAGTAATGATTCACGAAGTTGTTCAGCTTGTCTGTAATATAGAACAATACATAACAATACTAGTCGCTACAGATTATTGCGAAAAGTCGATACTTATTTATATCAACATTTTCTATTTATCGATATTTAGAAATCCACATTGTGCGTGCATATCGGAAATAGCGAGTATTATCTAACTGTTAAGAATATAATAATAGACTTATTATTAATCACTTCTCTATTATTCTAAGAGGAACCCTCGCACTGTTGTGATATGGGTCCCGAGCCTCATGGGAACCTCCCCCAATAAGATCACTTTCAGTTCAGATGAAACAGCGTTCAAAGAAATATCAAGAAACAATCGAAATTCTAGATGGTTGTTTCAATATTTATCGAAACAAAGTATCGATGAAATATCGATATTAAACCTTTGATATATCTAAATATTTTTGACAAGGGTTGCGGCCGCCTACGTGCAATAATAATGCCGCCTCATGTATTCAATATCGTTTTCTAATATAAGTAACTGTAATTTTATAGAAAATTATTTGGACTCCTGAACCATATCCAGGATTTTATTTCCTATTTCACTGGCTACAAACAAAATGGTTTCAGTTTGAATTTCGGATCAACTATAATGGGGTAAGGTTTTGTAATATAAATGTTGCATACGTCGACGATGCTCTGCCAAAATCGTCTCAAATCATGAAACTGTATTAATGGCAACTTTTTTTTTTCTTTCAGTGTCAAATAAAGGATTAGAAGATCCTCTAAAATCGAGATATTGTCGAGAGAGATGACTCGAGACTTGGATGGGAGACCGCTTGAGAACTCTGCGTGTCCTTGTTTTGATCCTTTCGAATGTTATTAGTACCTAGTTTCATGAAATTAACTTACACATTTATCTCTCCAATTGCAATTTTAACGATTTGCAATTTTGGCATAAAAAAGGAATAATTCGTACTATAACAAAGTGCCAGTGCTGTTTTTCATATAGTCTTTGGTGTGTTGCACTCTAACACGCCCATTTTTAATGTTCTAAAAGTATGAGCTCAATCGTTCTAAAACTGCAATATTGCCCTTACTTATTTTCTCTTCAAGTAACTGCTATAGACTAGAAAATATAGAATTAAGTAATTCTGAAAATAAAAGCGATTAGCATCGCACTTTTTCTCCGCTTGGCAAACTAGAATAATAATAGGAAAGAAAGAATTCCCTCCAGATGTTTTACATGGAAATTTTACACTAATTATTTTTTGAGGATAATTTTGAAATAAGAATTAAACATAAAACAATTGTACAATATCCCTTTTACTTAAGTTTTCAAAAGAACTATTTCGTGTCTTTAAATTCCGATTTTGCTCTTCAATATATTCTAACGAATCTGATAATCTGACGATTCATAACTCTCATTTGCTTCTTGTACTCAAAATATCGATGGAATCATTTCAATTCGTTTCCTTATACATTTTGGTCAAACATTCAACAACCAAGTAGTAGTAGTAGTAGTTGGACCTTTATTGGCATTCATCTTTTACCGCCAATAGACTTCATAAAATAAATAAATAAAACAAAAATATAATCCATAACAATAAGACAAAATAAAGTA